>CM027832.1:0-84891 GCA_016097485.1 Eucalyptus sideroxylon x Eucalyptus melliodora | reverse complement strand
ATTGATCAAAATCTGCGTTTTTGATTATATTTATCCTTGATCTCTTGTGAAATTCATGTATATTGCCAAGAATTATGTTCTTGAGGTGTTTGTTGCTATGTACTTCTAGTATTTGCTAGAGAAAAATATTGTTCATCCAATTTTGTTGATAGTGAAAAATTTCGGATGAACTCCGGTCCTGTGATTTTTGATCTCCTCATATCGAGGAGGTTTTCCACGTAAAAAATCGTCTTGTGTTCGCGTGCTTAGTATTTATTTTACTATACTATATCGATTTCTATTAGGTTTACACAAAATGAGAGATTATTTTATTTCATTGTGTTGATTCGATATTGTTCAAATTGTTATTATTCTCCCATTAGAGTAGTATCAGCGCTTTCGGTTATTGCTTGATTTTTTTGCCTTGTGTTAAATAATGGAAATGAATACGAGCATAATGTTCACACCGAATAGTTCAAATTATCATATTTGAAAATGGAAGATGGAAGACCTTTTATATGTGAAAGATTTTTACTTGCTCGTATTTGCCGAGGAGAAACCAGATAATATGTCACACGCCGATCCTCGTGCACGCACACATCCGTCTCACTTGGTTGATTTTATAATGCGATATCCCGGACAATGTATCGCCGACCCTTTCATTTTTTTTAGCACATGCGGAAGCAGTTAAAATCCCCAGACAATAAAACGATGGGATAGAAAAGTGGGGCCATATGTCGCGAACTCTTTTTTTTTTTTCGGCGCCCGCAATCGGGTACGAGCGCCTAAGGAGGCTAATGGCTCGGCTGAAATTGGTTAAGCCCGGACTCTCCCAAGTCCACCAATTCACGACTTTAATAGTCTGAGTTTTTAACCTGTAAATTAATTTTTAAAATGGAGTCGCCACTAATCGATTTGGGGTGGGTTGATTAGAAACCCAAGTGAAGTATCGGGAGAAATACTCACTCCTGCGCAACCAGAGAAATTAGGATCTGGGACTTGATTACACTAGTTAATCACTAATGCCCTTTCGGTACCTAATCTTGTTTAAACCATGAGGTTTTTTGGATGTTCGAGGGATTTTTCATGCATTTTTGGGAGGAAAAACATTTTTTAGTCATTTTCTAATTTTTTGGACACAAAAGGGATTTTTTTGTTTTTTTTTTTGGTATTTTTGGAAAAATACAAGTCTTTTTGGCTTTTTCTGAATTTTTTGGCTTTTTCATGAATTTTTGGCTTTTTTTGGATTTTCGGCATTTTTTGGAAAATCTGAAATATTTTTGATTTTTTGATTTTTCGGAAAATAAAATATTTTTTAATATTTTTTGAAAATAAAACATTTTTTATTTTTTGATTTTTTTAATTAATTAATTATTTATTTATTTAAAATATTATTTTATAAAATACTGACGGCCGGTCGGATCCGCGGGTTGGGTTCGACCGGGCCGATCCGAACGAGGACGGCCCGACTCGGATTTTTTTGCTTTTTTCATAAAAATTCAGCCCACACACGCGGAATTGGGCCTACTTCACAAAAGGGTGCAACCCAACAAAAACCGGCCCACGCGTACAACCCGGCCCGACGAAACCCTACCCGGACGCCAACCCGGATCCGCCCAACTTCAACCCGGATTCCCGCTGCCCCAAAAATCGCGGAAACCCTACCCGAATCGATCCATGCCCGGCCCGGCTCCGACCTCGCGACCCGATTTTGGAGCCTTCGAGATCTGACGATCCGCGGCGAAGGCGACCGAGCCCGTCTCGGTCTAAGCTCGGGCCTCCACCGGCACCGCCTTGACCCCCATCCCGCCGGTCGTTGTAGCCGATCCCGTTGTCCACCCGTCACCGCTGGTCTGCAGATTCAACCGTGGTGCTCGTGTGGAGGATTTTCGTCGAACGCCTGGAGGACTCCGGCTGATAGGGGCGGGATTGAGCCCATTCGGGGTCGGAATCGTGACGGGTTCCGAGCGGACGAACGACGGAGACCCGGGGAGGAGACGACGGATGGTCGGGGCCGGAACTTACGTGAAGCCGGCGGCCACGAATCCCGGCCGGGACGAACCCGAACGTACCAAGAAGAAGAACAAACCCTAGCTTACCAGATCTAGGTGACAACGCGAGCAGCAGGCGTCGCTGGAGGCGGAGCGGCGGGGACGCCGAGCCAGGCGTTCGGTACTGCGCACGGCGAGAAAGCCCTCGTTGACAGCCTCCTTCTTTCTCCGAAACCCTAGATCTCAGCCTCGACTTCCTTCTTCACCCTCAGATCTAGCCCTCTCTCTCTCCGGGTTTGTTTGCCGCCGGCCTCCCCGATGTCTCTCGGTGGGAGGTCGTTTAAGCTCACGACCCGCTCTCGCTTGGCTTGTTCTTCGATTTCCCCCTTGAAGTCTCTCAAAGGGAAGATCTCGGAGTTCGCCGTGTCCTTCGACGGAGGTGGTGCCTCGCTATTTATAGGGGAGGGGTTGGCCGGTCGACGGGGATTCGGGCGCGGGTCTTCGCACGCCGAACGAACGCCTGTGGCCGAACCGGCGTCCCATCCTCGCTCCTCCAACAAAGCGTGCTCGGCATTGAAGGCGGCCATTAATGGCGCCTGAGATCTGTCATCTCCGACCGACGTCGGCCTACCCTCCTCGGCCATAGGTTGTCTTCGAGTGCGTGAGTTGCAGAGGCGTAGGGGGGAAGAAGGGAGAAGAAGGAAGAAGAAGAAGAAAGAGGGGGCCGGGCTAGAGGAGAAGGAGGGTGGGCTTGGGCCCCGCGAAAGGGAGAGAAAAAGGAGAGGGGCCGGGCACGGCTGCCAATTCTTGTTTTCTTTTGTTTTTATTGATTTTTTTTTTCGTTTTTGTTATTTGTTTTGTTTATTATCCGAAAAAAAGGAAAAATACATAAATAAAGAAACTAAAGCCAAATTAATAACCTAATTAAAATTTTAGGTGTCAACGCCGCCCCCTCTTTGAAGGTGAGTTCGCAGAGGTTGCATTCAAAGATAAACCCGATACCTAAATTTTGTCTATACATATGCAATAGATTATATGATATTTAGGACCTAGTGTCCTATGCAGAAAATGAGCAATATAACATTGCATATACTAAGACAGATAAGAAGATACATGTAGTTACTTACCGAGAGTGAGTGAGATAGGGTGTGAACCCTGGGTTTTGGCAAGTATCAAGGCGTCATCTTACCTGTTGCATGAGGAGATTGCTTCTCCAGGACCCGAACCATTCTTCGGTCGCCTATTGGAGCAATACGTGATTTGTCTAGGACCCGAACCTTTCTTCGGTCGCCTTGACGGGGAATTGCCTTCCTAGGACTCGAACCATTCTTCGGTCACCTGTTAGAGCAATAAGTTGGTTTGTCTAGGACCCGAACCTTTCTTCGGTCGCCTTGACGGGGAATTGCTTTTCCAGGACCCAAACCTTTCTTCGGTCAAGCAATAAGTTGTTTTGTCTAGGTCCCGAATCTTTCTTCGGTCGCCTTGACGGGAGATGCGCCGACCTTTCTCAGGGCATCTGTTTGTTGGGAGATAGTACTTGGACGATCACAAGTACAAACTCTTGGGGGATACTTGGATGATCACAAGTATCGAAGGGGTACCTGGACGATCACAGGTACAAACTCTTTGGGGATACCTGGATGATCACAAGTATCGATACTCTGGGACAACTCGTACAGGTCGAGTGTCAATAAGAGGGAGTACCCGGCAAGTGGTGAGTACTCAAAGACAAGGGGATAGAAATATGCTTACCTGGCAATATCTCTGATCTCTAAGAGTATGTCTACTATTTGCACAATATACACACATGATTGTATGTGTTGTAAATTCATGAGTTCAAATGAGATTCATGCATGACAACTTTGTCTGCTTTGTATCATTCGAATTCCACTGGGGAAGATTTTGAAAGACAACCTTTATTCAGAATGTAGATGTCTTGAGCATGCCAGATGAGGGACTTTCAGTCTGAAAGGACTTTTCGCTCACTCTCATGGAGAAGGCTATCTTGACCATTGATGCAGGATTTATAATGACCACACTATCTCACTATCATCATGTCAACAGGGGTCCGAGTATTCTCGCAAACGGTACGACTTTACCAATGTGAGAGGTCTTTGTTGAAACTGTGATGAAGTCTTGGTCAATGGCTCATCAAAAGGGACCATCAAGGTCGAAGCCGATGGACAAAAATACTGCACGATCATCTCCGGGTTTACAAGTCAAGAACCCTGCGAAAAGAGATAGAGTAATCTTGCTCGTACTTCTTCGAGCAATGCTTATATACACATGAAATCTTACGTTAATTGAAGTGCCCCTAGTCGAAGAGACTTTTACAATGAGAATGTGACGTAGACTTGGCTCATATGTAAGAGGGTGAGAGTTCGTGACTTGTCTTGGCGTTTGTCACCGGTCTTTTCTTCTCACTGTTAGATAGAGGCTCTATGGATCACAACATCAACTTTTTCTTGGCTGTATTTTTGACTGGGGGGCATTGGCCTTGCTTTTTTATGCCCCTATTTTATTCCAGTTCTTCATTCATGGGCATTGACCTTGCTTTTACCAGGTACACTGCTTTTTTATACCCATATTTTGTCTTTGTTGCTTGAGAGCTGATCTTGGCAGGTTCAAGCAAACGCCTTTGTTAGACTATTGAGTCTTCATCTTTTGCCAATGCTTCTGATTATGTTACTTAAATGGCGTAGCTTCGCTTTGCCTCCATGTGAGGGTGAATTTACGAGACTCACTCAGGTTTACAATGAATACAAGTGCGTAAAGAAAGAATTGCTCTTCGTCATTCTAGGGCACTTAAATTAATGCGAGTGTTCATATGCAATAAAAACACCCAGAGATTGATGCAAGTGCGAGCAAGAAAATTTCTATCTCTCTTCTCACCTTGTGATGTTGCTTCGCCTCCGATCTGCCCCAGTGTGGGGTGGTTCTTGATAGGGATAGGACAGAAATTTCATCAGTGTATGGGGCTCAATGAGGTGAGCGATGGAATGCCTCTCACTATTTTGGTTATCGTACCATTCGCGAGAGAACTCTTTACCCTGCAGCCATGGAATCTTCTGCGCTCATCTCACAAGTGTATAGATGGGGGGGACTGTGTGTAGGATATAGCTTGCCTGTCATCATTCTGACGCGCCTCTTCCAATATGCTCAATTAATCTTGTATTCTTCACTTAGCTGTCTATTCTAATAATCCTCAGTGGAATCAGTGACTTAGACAGGCAAAATCATCATGCAGAATTCATCCGGGAAGTGACATGCAACATTTTGAGTATGATGGAGTTTGAACTCTTCAAGACAAGTGAATGGTTTCGACTCAAAAAAGACCCTATTGATAACTTTAAGAGTTAACATAATGGTGTTTCCAAATATGTTAAATTTTGAACATCAAAAGGGTTATTCGCAAATGGGTGTCGATAGTTGTCTCTATTGATTAGGGATATGACACATGAATGATCAGTCGGGGTTGGGAATCGATCGGGCATCTCTACTTTTGCCTATGAAGAGAAGACGTACAAGTAGATCAATTAGTCTAGCCGAAATCAAATGTGAGTTGAGGCCCGAAGATGTTCTCATTTGCTTTGGCAATACTTGAGATGCCATTTTGCTTGGGAGAATTTATCATGCCTCTCATTGATCTGTTATCTTTGTTTTTGACAGTCGGGTGATCCTACAAAAGATAGGAAAGAAGGTGTCAATCACGATTTTTTACAGGAGTTTAAACAACTGGGAGCGATACAACATTACCCTTCACTGCTTTGCAGATGATTGGATGGACCTGAAATGCGAGTGGGACACGAAGTCCTATGTCTTTTGCTTCGTTAGATCACCCGCTTTCGTAATTTGCAAGCGCAAGAGAAGCAAAATTTTTTTTTTATTATTTTTTTACCAAGCGGCTAGACTGCCGCGTCGGGATTCGAACCCCGACTTCGGACCTTTTCGCTTCTTCCCGGATACCACTCGGCTAAAGGCGCCGACGGTGTTCATAGGGCGCTGCTTTTTCATTTAACCGACTCGGTTCCTGGGCGTCACGTCCTTTCATACCAAATTAGGTAAATTGATATGGGTAATTTGATTTGTCCAAATTAATCATTAAGCTTGCTTCTTGAATCCTATGCTTCCTGTCAATAGGAGAAAATATGTCAAAAGTGAGTTCAGATACTAGGAGTATTGGAAACGATACCAAATTACTCTTCCCCAGAGTTTATATTTGCTGACTCCTAGGGATATTTGAATGTCAATGACGGCCTTTTGTTTTCGACATAGTTCAATGTCTCTTTTGATTGGCCCTCCTCGTTTGTGGCCCTGTGTACATGATTGATGATTTGTAACGCATTCCTTTTGTGGAATTCTGTCTTTGACCATATGACCATTAGCGCATTGAGTAAAGTCATGTACTTCAAGCTTCTATGGAATCGATATGGATAATCAAAACCTTTAATTTCTCGATGGCAATTACTTCTTGCGAGAGCCTGCGTCCGGAACAAAAAATGAAGCTTCCAGATTCTAAGATTGTTGATTGGGACGAAGGTTTCTTCTAACCAGATCGGTTCTTGAATGACGCGTTCTTTACACCGAGTTGAGCGAATTTGACATGGATTACTCTTACGAGTCTGCACGGGTAATGTCGATTTGCTCAAGTTATGCCATGGAATTTGCTATTTGATTTTCAACACTTCTTTAAATGCTGGTGATTATCATTCATTTTTCTTCATCGAGTCAACCAAACACACACTTTTTTATGATGGTGGAAATACATCACTCATATATAAAGGTGCATAGGCATTTTCATTCTGATAGAGAAGTGCTTGGCAATGCCAGACAATGAACATCTTTCAAGGGTAGTACTTTTTCACAGCATCGGAATTAACTGGTTTAGAGAATTCTCGCCCATCCATCTCAGTTAGGATCAAGGCTCCTCCGGGGAGTATCTTCTTTATTACATAAGGACTCTTGTAATTTGGGGCGAACTTGCCTCCGGGTTCTGGAAAGATTGGCAGTGTCTTTCTCAAGACTAGCTCGTTTACCTCAAAGTGCTTGGGTCGCACCTTTTGATTGAACGATCGAGCTACCCTCTGTTGGTAACACTGACCATGACAGAGGGCTTTCAGTCGTTTTTCGTCTACCATATTCAGTTGCTCAAGCCTTTGTTGTGTCCATTCTTCCTTGGACAATCCTGCCTGGGATAAAATTCGTAAGGAAGGGATTTCTACTTCTACGGTGCAAACCGCCTCCATGCCGTAAACCAAGGAAAAAGGCGTTGCCCCGGTGGAAGTTCGAATCGAAGTTCGATATGCTGTTAGTGCGAAGGGTGACCTCTCATGCCAGTCGCATTAGTTTTCAGCTGTCTTGGATAGGATTCTCTTGATGTTCTTATTGGCGGCTTCCACGGCTCCATTCATTTGTGGACGATAAGGGGATGAGTTCAAATGTTGGATTTTGAACTCAAAAAACAATTGATCAATCAACTTGTTGTTTAGGTTTGACCCATTGTCGGTGACGATAGCTTCCGGTACGCCATAACGAGCGATTATGTCACGTCTGATGAATTTCATAACGTTTCGTGCAGTTACGCTTGCATAGGATGTGGCCTCGATCCATTTTGAGAAGTAGTCGATTGCAACCAAAATGAATCGGTGCCCATTTGACGCCTTCGGATTGATTGGGCCAATTACATCAATGCCCCACATTGAAAATGGCCACGGCTCAGATAACTGATGCAATTCAGTTGGAGGGACATTTATCTTGTCCCCGTGAATCTGACAACGATGACAGCTTCGCACATGCTGAGCACAATCACTCTCTAAGGGGAACCAGTAATAACCCAATCTCATTATTTTCTTGGCCAACATATGTCCATTCATGTGAGGGCCACATACTCCCCAATGTATTTCTTGCATTATTTGTGTGGCTTCATTTGCATCCACACACCTTAAAGCGGGACGAGTTATATGATCTTTTGTACAAATTTTCACCGCTGACGAAAAACCTCGAAGCCATTTTCATTAGGTATTTTCGATCAGAGGGAGTGCTTTCTTTAGGGAATTCCTGCTTCTGGATGTACCTCATGATGTCATAATACCAGGGTTTTCCGTCGGGCTCTTCAGTTATAGTCATGCAATGGGCCTGTCTTGTCAGGACTTCAATCTTTAAAGGCTCTACTTCTAACCCTTTCGTTACTTGTAACATAGATGATAGTGTTGCTAGTGCATCAGCAAACTGGTTATGAATTCTAGGTAGGTATTCAAACGAGACGTCCTGGAATTCTCCTACCAATTCTTCCAAGTAGTCGTGATAAGGCACTAGTTTGGCATCTCTTGTCTTCCACTCGCCCACAGTCTGGAGGATAATTAAGGCGGAGTCACCGAACACTTTTAGTTTTGACACTTCCATTCCAATAGCCGCTTGTAGGTCGAGAATGCATGCTTCATATTCGGCTATATTGTTGGTGCATGGAAACATCAATTTTGCAGCCACAGGATAATGTTGCCCATTTGGGGATATCAAGACCGCCCCAGTGCCTGACCCTGACAAATTTACAGCTCCGTCGAAGAACATAGTCCATGTGTCCTCTTCTACTGTTGAAATTCGGTCATCTGGGGAATGATCCTCGCGTACTTCTTTAGGACAATCTGCTAACATATCAGCAATCACTCGACCTTTAACTGATTTTTGCGACATCACTTGGATGTCGAATTCTGAGATCAGGATTTGCCATTTGGCCAATTTTCCCACCAAGGCCGGGCAACCGAGCAAATACTTGATTGGGTCACTCTCAGTTACAAGGAATGTCTGGTAATGCAAGGTATACTGCCGGAGTCTATGCAACACCCATACCAATGCAGCGCATGTTTTTTCTGATTTGGAGTAGTTTTGTTCTGACATGGTGAACTTTTTACTCAAATAGTAAATGGCTCGTTCCTTCCCATCATGGGGTCCTTTCTGTGCCAACATTGCACCTAGGGATTCACTGTTGATGGTAATGTAGAGGGTCAAAGGGTGTCCTGGAGTCAGGGGTACTAAAACAGGGGGTTTCATCAGGTACTGCATTAAATTTTCAAACGCCAGTCGGCAGTCATCATCCCATTTGATTTGTGCATCTTTCCTGAGAAGTTTAAAGAAAGGCTTTGCAGTTTCGGAAAGCTGGGAAATGAATCGCGCAATGTAATTTAATCTTCCCAGGAGACTCCGGACTTCTTTTACAGTCGAGGGAGGAGGTATCTCAAATATCGCTTTAGTTTTTGACGGGTCCACTTCTATCCCTTTACAGCTCACAATGAATCCAAGTAATTTGCCAGAAGTTGCCCCGAACACACATTTCGCTGGATTTAATCGCAACTTAAACTAGCGAAGTCGCTCAAATAGTTTCTCCGGGGTCTTCACATGGTTTTCTCCATGTTTGGTTTTAGCGATCATGTCATCGACATATACTTCAATTTCTTTGTGCATCATGTCATGGAAAAGGGTAACCATGGCTCGCTGGTAAGTTGCTCCAGCATTTTTCAGGCCAAAAGGCATGACCTTATAATGGAAAGTTCCCCATGGAGTAATGAACGCCGTTTTTTCCTTGTCTTCCTCCTTCATCTTTATTTGGTTGTATCCCGAGAATCCATCCATAAAAGAGAACAGTTTGAACCCCGCAGGTACTATCTACCGTAACATCTATGTGGGGTAATGGGAAATCATCTTTCGGGCTTGCTTTGTTCAAGTCACGATAGTCGACACAAACACGTATTCGACCATCCTTCTTCTTCACTGGCACAATGTTTGCTACCCAACTGGGGTATTGCGAGACTTCGAGGAAACCCACTTCAAGGAGCTTCATTACCTCTTCTTCAATCTTTTTGACAATTCTGGCTTGGTTCTTCTTAGCCGTTGCTTCTTGGGGGCCATATCAGGGTTGGTTGGCAAACTATGCTCCACGATCATTGGATCAAGGCCTGGCATATCCGTGTATGACCATGCGAATACGTCTTGATACCTCTTTAAAAGAGCAATCGATCTGCAGCTTCTTCTTCATGAAGGCCGGCGCCAATCTTTATCTCTCTTGGACCTTCTATGCTGCCTAAATTGACAAAGGACGGTGTCTTCAGTGGTAGAGGGCCTTGCTTCTTCATGACGCTCCCAGTCTCGTTGAATTTCATCGGAATTATCAAAGTCATCATCTGAGCTATCAGAATTGCTATCATGGCTATTCATGACGTTGGTTTGGACCGTTCCCATACCCTCGCCTGCCGCTAGATTACTCCTGTGTCATAGAGTAGATAGGCTAAGGGAATAAATAAGGCTAACAGCATGAATGCTTCTTTCTTTTGAAAAGGTGATAAATTGTTCTTGAAGATTTAGGACAAGGAACATGAGGAGACCCGGGCCTCGATTTCTTCTTTCATTTGATGGTGGCTATCATCAACGGGCCGGTTTGGTGTGTCTCCTCATGCCCTCAAAATGTTTTCAACTTTATTTATTAGTAGACGGATTTACAAGGTGATTTCAAAAAATAGTTCCTTGAGTGGAACTGATGTTGAAAACAAAACAAGCCAAAATTTAAGAAATATGTACGGTCTCCCACGTAGGGGAGTATGCAAAGGAATTAAAAAAGGGTTCTACTCGAGCGGGCCTGCACCCATTTCCCCTGACGGTCCTTCGTTGATAGCGCCCACGAAGAAGTCTTCATACCGTCACCGATCCACGCCTCCTTGTGCTCCCAACTTTGTGAATTTCAGATCGTCCATGCCTCCCCATCCATCGGGACGATGCTCGATGATGGTCATAGAAACCTTGGGGAATTGAATAGTTGACATAATAGTCGAATTTACCACTTGGTTGGCCCAAAGTGTCCATGATTGCCTTTCCTCTATGTGCTTCCTTAGCATGCTCATGGAGCATGGTATGGGTGCTAGGTACCACAAGAAGGTCATCTTTGCCATAACATAGCCACGGGGAGCGGAACGTGAATACCCCAAAGATCCAAAAGATCCCGAACCTTGTCTCTCAGGATGGTACAGTCATCTAGCGAGTGTCCTAATTCCCCCGAATGATAGTCACAGTACTTGGATGGATCATAATCAAGGAAGTACTCCGGAGTAGGACGCCTCAGTTCCCTAGAGATTATTCCTTGCTCTAGGAGGATGGGGAAAATAGTGACCATCGATTTAGGAAGAGGCGAATATGACCGCATGCTTCTTGAGGACTGTGGTAGCCGAGCTCCTTGCCAGATTGTGTCAGTAGGGTCTTCTTCACTTTGGCTACCAACTCCCCATTGTGACGAGAGCGGAATGTACGGGCAGCTTGAACAAAATTTTCTGTCAAGTGGTATATGCTATCGCGTAGTTCATCGACTTGACGCTGAAGCCGGGGTGAATGAAAAGTTATCACCTGTTTCTTCTAGCTGTTCCTCCTCAATGGCACCTACGAAAAGGTCCCCAAACATGGTGGTCACGTCATCTGGCCCTTCTTTCTTTGTAAGTACTGGCTGAGTTATGCTCTTTTGACCCATGCCCAAATAAATGGGAAACTTCATGCTTTCATGGTTGAATTTCTTTGGAACGCCGATCATTTCTTCTTCCTCATGCATCATCTTTGCAGGGCCTAGGAAGGTTTCCTCAAGGCGAGGGTATACAAGGCCGGTCTTCTTTTTTGCTTTTCCTTCACGGTATTGCTCCTGATATCCTAAACCGATGGTGTGAGGTCTCCTCAAGGCTTTGATAGGCTCGCGGATGCCTTGGCTTCCCCTGCCGAGCCCTTGACCCGGGATAAAACCGTATCCAGTCATGATTTTCCCTACCATGATTGCAGTGCTTGATATTTCGGGGACAAGGGATGGAGTCCCTCGAGATTCATGTATAGTAGACACAAGCTCGAACGATTGATAACTGGATTCATTTTTGTCACCAGGTTCAACATAAGGGATGGCTGTCTCATGGTAGATGCGGTGATCTTTTCTCCGCGGATCGTGATCGCTTTTCCTCCAATCACGAACTTTACATTTTGGTGGAGGCTTGAAGGTACTTGCTCTAGCAACGTGGATCCATGGGCGGCCTAAGAGGAAATTGAACGCAAAGTGGGGATATCCATCACCCGGAACAAAATTTTGAATATGGTTGGGCCTATTTGAACGTCAAGCTCGATCTCTCCCACTTTGTTTCCTTCTTTGTTCCATCGAATGCTCGAACGGAAGTCTTAGGAGTCGGATTCGTGATGTCTCTATTTTAAGACGATAGAGTGTTACTAGTGGACATATGTTAAGAATAGATCCATTGTCAATTAGTACTCAAGCGACGTGGGAGGCATTGCACTTGACCGATATGTAAAAACCTTTGGTGTGTCCTCTACCCTCATTGGGGATCTCTTCATCAAAAAATGCCATTTGATCCTTTAGAGGGATGTTGTCGACAAACTCCTTGAGTTTGTCACGCTCAATCGTTTTAGGGACATGTACTTCACTTAATACCTTCATGAGGGATTTTTGGTGCTTGACAGATGTCTGAAGTAATTCCAATAAAGAGATCTGTGCTGGTGATTTCCGTAATTGTTCCACCACATTGTACTCGCTGGCTTTAACTACGGCCAAGAACTCCTTGGCTTCTTCGTCAGTGACGGGTTTGGCAGGCTGTGTATTGGCTTGAGCATAGGTTCGCCCAGATCTCGTGACTAAGCCAACATCGAGGTTGTAAGACCACGGTACTGCATTGTTGCCTTCGTATTTGTAGGGCTGGGGGATCTCAATGACTATAGCTGCTTCTGCTGTCGATGCTTGAACTATGGCTCCTTTCCCTTCAAAGACGTCCTCAAGTGGGGTGGAATCCTTCTTCTCTCTCTTTTCGTTTAGTGTGGCAAATTCTTCATCCCAATTGATGACGACTTGCGATATAGTAGAGACCATGCCGGTGTGGCCAGCGTACACAATTATTCCTGCCTCTATCATTCTAGATACCCTTTCTTTCATTGTTGATAAGGGTGGTATTTCATCGCCCGAATAATACCCAATTTCTACTAGCCCTCGATAGATGTCAACAATATGTGCATTGACATTTTTGAGTTGGCTGGCTTCAGAACTGAATATTGCGTTTACTTTGTCAGTGTGATCGGGGAGCGGATTGCTTTGGACATTTGGTTTTGTAGTTTGGAATGAGAAAGCCTTAGTATCCAGCAAGTTCTGGATCCGATGCTTAAGGATGAAACACTCGTCAGTTGAGTGGCCTACTTCTCCCATGTGATAGTCACATTTTTTGGACGGGTCATAGCTGGAGAAGCTTTCGGCGTTGGGTCGCTTTGGCTCAATTGAGAGGAGGCTCTTGCTCCGGAGGATTGCCAAAACCTGTGATAGAGATCCAGGAAGTGGAGTGAATTGTCTTCTGTTGTTGTAACGCTGGGGTGGTTGACGACTAGTGGTCTGTTGTTGGCCTGTGTTTGCCTGAACGGTCGGGAGGTGACCGGTATTTGCAGTGTAGGTTGCATTAACATCTACCAGGGGTTCTTTGTCTTTTTTCAGGTTGAGCCTTCTGCTGACGGGTGCAGGTTCAGTGAACCAGCCATCCCTTAACCCTATCTCAATCTGCTCTCCTACTGGAATGAGTTGATTGAATGATTCAGCGATCGTAGTCACCATTCGGTTGCGGTATTCATAGGGGAGGGTTTTGATGAACATTTTTCTTAGTTCAAAATCAGTTGGTTCGGGACTGATCTGGGCGGCTAGATTCCTCCATCTAATAGCATATTCTTTGAAAGATTCATGCTTTTTCTTTTCCGTGCGCTCGAGATCTTCACGAGAAGGGGTAATATCCATTATGAACTTGTACTGCTTGAGGAATGCCTCACTTGCTTCACTCTATGTTTCGAGGAGGTTTATATTTTTTGTGATGTACCACCTCAGGGCGGGACCTACTAGACTTGACTGGAACAACTGGATCATTAGAGGCACATTATTAATGTACTGGGTCATTCGAACTAAGTACATTTGCAAATGAGCCCTTGGGCAAGTCGTGCCATCGTATTTCTCGAACTCAGGCATTTTGAATTTTTCCGGCATTTTGACCTTGGAGTAGATGGAGAGGTCTGCTGGAGTAGGATCTTGGAGGCCCTGCAATTGTTTTAGCCTCTCTTCAAGTTTCTCAAGGCGTTTGTCATGTTCGAGTTTTAGACAAACTGTTGGGCTTTGCTTTCTCAACTATGATTTGGTGCGTATCCTCCTCCAATTCGGGCATGTTATCATCGGTATCTCTTCCTTGATCACCTCGGGTAGACGATTGCGGTAACAATACTTCGATTGAGGCTGGGGCGGGAGCCAATTTGCCTTGGATGGAATCTATCTGCTTTGAGAGTTGTTGAAGCACATTGAAGACTTGCTTCATTTCACTTTCCATAATCTCAACACGGCTTGGTACATTTTCTTCGGCCATTCTAGCTTTTGGATTTGGTGAATATGACTATGACGTGATTACCTGGTAGCACAGAAAATGGAGAAAATGTAAATGAGGGAAACACATGAAAAATTGGTTCATGGCAAGGGTCGAGTCATTCTTATTTATTAACAGGAGATTTATACAATGCTAAAAAGAGCTCTTTACACCAGTTAGAACGACTCCAGATATTCACATTAGAAATATTCACATCAAAAGTCCCATTGCCCATTTTTATATGCGATGGGAAGCTCCAGTCTTGTGAAGCCGCTTGCTTCTTCGTACTAGCTTCGATACGTGTCTCCTGCTGGTCTCCAAGCTCTTTTCAAGAGATTCGATTTGCCCTTGTAGGGTAAGTTTATCAACTACATCGGGGATTACTGGTTGTAGCTCCTTGGAAATTATATGGTTGAGGATGTAGAATGTTGATGCATGATGAACTTTTTCTTGTCCTTTTAACCTTCTGGGCACGATGATCTTTTCAGTGTGACATCTACTCCATGCGTTCTGAATTGTGCGGATCTCCTCCAAGTAGTTGTAGTCTGTACGGGTGAAAAAGATTCGGAATAATCCTGATTTGAGCGGTGGCGGGATTTCTTGGAGGACCCTGTACTGACGAGCCACCCTATATGGATAATATGAGGTAGCTCCGGAGAGGCCCAGCAACGGGATGGGGTTGTAATAATTAAGCGCAAAGCGCGCCTCTCCTGCAAAGAACCATTTAGCTCGCCATAGGAATGTCTCAGGGACCGGGTTTTTTAGCAAGTTAATCCACCGAGAATACTCTTCATTGGGAGAATATTTTTCCAAGTTTCAAACTTTTGTAATGGGTGTTTAAACTCATTGATTTCAAATATTTGCATGAGGTGCCCAAATCCTTTGATATGGGAAAAGAACCACATTTGTAAAATTTCTGGAGCGGCCCTCATGATTTTTTCTTTCTTTTCTTTAAAACGATTAAGGGATAAAAACGTTTCGGCTAAAACCATGTTCACATATCCTGCTCCAAAAATGACTTGATTTATCACCCATGTGATTGAAGGATTTATAGCATTCTTTCGATGGGGAAAGATAATAAAACCAAAGAATGCTAAAAGGAAAATCTTGGCTTTTTGGGTCATTGACTGTTTTTCAAAGCATTCAGTTAAAGATGATAGCGGAAAAGCATTGTTGTTGGCTTGAACAATTTCTCTTACCGAATGATTTTTTAGAAACCGTGATAGACTAACCACAGGGTCAATGCCGATTGGTGGTTTGGCAAGCTCGCTTCCCAGGGGCATTCCTATGGCGAGACTGTACTCTTCTAAAGTTGGAGTCAGTTCAAATTTGCCCAACATGAAGGTGGATGTTTCAAGGCACCAGAAATGTGGTAGTGCTTGCATGACCCCAGAGTGGATATTGATTTGGAGCAATGGGAGGAGATGACCGATTCTTGCTTTGACGCACTCTTGGCCGAGCTGATCTAACTGCTTCCACCATCTGAGAAGCTCTCCCTTTGGGGTAGGAATGAACTGGATATCAATTCTTCCCATCGCATATAAGAACGGAAAATACACAACCTGACCCTATTTTGCCATGAACCGAAAGACGAGTAAAAGTAAATAAATTACTTTGCTTTTAAAGAAAATGGCAAGTACGAGAGACATACAAATGGGACGTGTGGCGCGATTTCTAACTCGAAGGCTTGGTGAGATTAAAAGGATATCCGCCCGTCGCGGTCTCGCGTTAGCGGATACCCTCCTAACCTCGGTTAAGAAATTCGGGGAAAAGAAAGGTAACCTCTACATCGCAGTCTCGCGTTCGAGGTCGTATCTTTCTTAACACCATCCTAGAAATCCTATGGCGGCCCAGGTCCGGCGGCCAGGTTGTGTGTGCCATGTGTAGTGTTTAAAACAGTAAGGCATGCACAACAGTTTATAATCACAAGATAATCTATTTTAATAAAATAAATTTCTAAGCTTTTGACCTGTGTAAAGAAAAAAAACCTAAGTCAGTAAAGAATTTAAACAAGACAAAAATGGCCTAAGTCTTCAAATTCCCCAGCGGAGTCGCCAAGCTGTCGCGACCTCTTTTTTTCGGCGCCCGCAATCGGGTACGAGCGCCTAAGGAGGCTAATGGCTCGGCTGAAATTGGTTAAGCCCGGACTCTCCCAAGTCCACCAATTCACGACTTTAATAGTCTGAGTTTTTAACCTGTAAATTAATTTTTAAAATGGAGTCGCCACTAATCGATTTGGGGTGGGTTGATTAGAAACCCAAGTGAAGTATCGGGAGAAATACTCACTCTGCGCAACCCGAGAGAAATTAGGATTTGGGACTTGATTACACTAGTTTATCACTAATGCCCTTTCGGTACCTAATCTTGTTTAAACCATGAGGTTTTTTGGATGTTCGAGGGATTTTTCATGCATTTTTGGGAGGAAAAACATTTTTTAGTCATTTTCTAATTTTTTGGACAAAAAAGGGATTTTTTTTTTTTTTTTTTTGGTATTTTTTGGAAAAATACAAGTCTTTTTGGCTTTTTCTGAATTTTTTGGCTTTTTCATGAATTTTTGGCTTTTTTTGGATTTTCGGCATTTTTTGGAAAATCTGAAATATTTTTGATTTTTTGATTTTTCGGAAAATAAAATATTTTTTAAATATTTTTTGAAAATAAAACATTTTTTATTTTTTGATTTTTTTAATTATTATTTATTTATTTAAAATATTATTTTATAAAAACGACCGGGTCGGATCCGCGGGTTGGGTCCGACCGGATCCGAACGAGGACGGACTCGGATTTTTTTGCTTTTTTCTTAAAAACTCAGCCCACACACACGGAATTGGGCCTACTTCACAAAAGGGTGCAACCCAACAGCAAACCGGCCCACGCGTACAACCCGGCCCGACGAAACCCTACCCGGACGCCAACCCGGATCCGCCCAACTTCAACCCGGATTCCCGCTGCCCCAAAAATCGCGGAAACCCTACCCAAATCGATCCACGCCCGACCCGGCTCCGACCTCGCGACCCGATTTTGGAGCCTTCGAGATCTGACGATCCGCGGCGAAGGCGACCGAGCCCGTCTCGGTCTAAGCTCGGGCCTCCACCGGCACCGCCTTGACCCCCATCCCGCCGGTCGTTGTAGCCGATCCCGTTGTCCACCCGTCACCGCTGGTCTGCAGATTCAACCGTGGTGCTCGTGTGGAGGATTTTCGTCGAACGCTTGGAGGACTCCGGCTGATAGGGGCGGGATTGAGCCCATTCGGGGTCGGAATCGTGACGGGGTTCCGAGCGGACGAACGACGGAGACCAGGGAGGGAGACGACGGATGGTCGGGGCCGGAACTTGCGTGAAGCCAGCGGCCACGAATCCCGGCCGGACGAACCCAGAACAAACCAAGAAGAAGAACGAACCCTAGCTTACCAGATCTAGGTGACGACGCGAGCAGCAGGCGTCGCTGGAGGCGGAGCGGCGGGGACGCCGAGCCAGGCGTTCGATCCGCATGCGCGCACGGCGAGAAAGCCCTCGTTGACAGCCTCCTTCTTTCTCCGAAACCCTAGATCTCAGCCTCGACTTCCTTCTTCACCCTCAGATCTAGCCCTCTCTCTCTCCGGGTTTGTTTGCCGCCGGCCTCCCCCGATGTCTCTCGGTGGGAGGTCGTTTAAGCTCACGACCCGCTCTCTCGCTTGGCTTGTTCTTCGATTTCCCCCTTGAAGTCTCTCAAAGGGAAGATCTCGGAGTTCGCCGTGTCCTTCGACGGAGGTGGTGCCTCGCTATTTATAGGGGAGGGGTTGGCCGGTCAACGGGGATTCGGCCGCGGGTCTTCGCACGCCGAACGAACGCCTGTGGCCGAACCGGCGTCCCATCCTCGCTCCTCCAACAAAGCGTGCTCGGCATTGAAGGCGGCCATTAATGGCGCCTGAGATCTGTCATCTCCGACCGACGTCGGCCTACCCTCCTCGGCCATAGGTTGTCTTCGAGCGCGTGAGTTGCAGAGGCGTAGGGGGGAAGAAGGGAGAAGAAGGAAGAAGAAGAAGAAAGAGGGGGCCGGGCTAGAGGAGAAGGAGGGTGGGCTTGGGCCCGCGAAAGGGAGAGAAAAAGGAGAGGGCTGGGCCTGGCTGCCAATTCTTGTTTTCTTTTGTTTTTATTGATTTTTTTTTTCGTTTTTGTTATTTGTTTTGTTTATTATCCGAAAAAAAGGAAAAATACATAAATAAAGAAACTAAAGCCAAATTAATAACCTAATTAAAATTTTAGGTGTCAACACCATATTTTTCATATTGAAATTTATAACCAAACTTTTATACAAGCCACAAATCACTTCATAACTATTCACATCAAAATGGAGATCTCAAAAGAAGACAGAAACTTAGACGAACTGGGCCGTACTCAAGGCCCCTCTCAGGATTGTCTTCTTCTTCCAAAAATCCTTTTCTTCAGATCTCACCTCCGAGTTCTCCTTCTCGAATTCCTCCTCCTCAGCTCTTCAGCGGGGTCCTGAAATGGTTTTCCCCAAACTGGGATGAGACTAGGTCTCAGCGAGTTCTACCCCACTAAGCCCGATTAGTAAACCATTATATTAAAGGCTGCCTAAACACGCATAGGGCAGAGGACTTACCTTGGCCTCAGATCCCACCTGCAAGTCAGTACAACTCAAAATAAACACCCATTCACTTCAAACAAATCGAACCAGTCGATTACATGTCATACAATTCAATCTCCACTGTGGGATATTTAAAAGCTAGGCCACGTGCATTTTCCAGGACGACCTTCCAAGTCTCCGAGCCACGTGCCTTAAACCTCGAACCCACATGCATTCTCTAAGGCGACCTCTTCACCAAGGTGGTACATCAAGCCACCGAGCCACGTGTCCTTTTTACGATGCTCGGGCCCACGTGCATTCTCTAAGGTACTCGCTTACCAAAGTGACGCATCGATCACCGAGCCACGTGTCCTTTTAGATGCACGGGCCCACGTGCATTCTCTTAGGTGCTATCTCACCAAGTGATGCATCAATTCACCGAGCCACGTGTCCTTTTAGATGCCAAACTCTGTCACCGAGCCACGCGCATTCTCCAGGACGACATACCGAGTCTCCGAGCCACGTGCATTCTTTCAGGCGACTTTTTCGCCAATGTGACATATTCAACCACTGAACTCACGTGCATTCTCCAGGTGATATTCCAATTCACCAAGCCCACGTGTCCTCTTTCAAATGGTTACCAAATTTACTTTCAATATCGACAACCAGTGCCAACGATTTCTCAATCAAATAATTAAATCAACTCCACAAAACATTATAAATACTGAATAACATACTTGGCCATTTACCGATCAACAATTCAATCTCAATCAATTCCAATCAATTTAGGGTAAATCCATAAAATATCACAATTTATTCAATTCCATACAACGTGGAGCTCAAATAAATAAATGGACTACGCCACGACGATTAGCACGAGATTTCGGTCGTCGGCCATCAAAATCTTAATTTCCGAAAAATAATTAATTAATTAATTAATTTCGAAAATTAAATAATTATTATTAAAAATTCAATTTAGCTCAAAATAAAGCCCGATTAAAATGGACTTCACCACGGTCATCAGCATAATTTTCCGGTTCCAGACCATCTCAGATGAATTTTCGGAAAATAAATAATTATTTAATTTAATTCCGAAAATTAATTTTTAAATACAAAAAAATCCACTTAGGCCCGAAAAGCCTAATTGGAGCCCACCAACGGTCGGGAAAATTCCTGAGACACTTCCAATAAATAGTAGACTACGTCTACTTGCTAATTACACATTCAATTTATCTAATTCGCATCACAATTGGCTAATAATTGCTAATTTATTCTAATCTAACAACCTAAACATAATTAATTAAATATAAATCAACCTTAAGCATAATTAGCCAACTAATCCTGAATTAGTGAGATTACTCACCAAATCGCGCGCAAATCGGATCAATCCGACGGTGGCGACGCGAGGAACGATTGTTCCCAAAGCACGGCTCGGGTTCGGGGCCGGGAAATGGCCCAAAAGCGGGCCCGAAGGTGCTGGATACCCACTTCGTGGGTTTGCTGGATGGGCGGATCGGGGCTGCTCCGGCGGCTAGGGCGGCGAGGGGAAGCTGGCGGAGGGCGAGGGGGACGCGGGGAGGTTCGGCGGGGGCTAGGCGGTGGCCGGAGGTGGCCGGACGGTGGCTAGTAGGTGCGGAACGGGGGCGAAACAGGGGCTGATTCGTGCGGAGGGAGGAGTGGCAGCGGCGACGGACGGCGGGATGGCGGCGGGTGCACGGGCGCGGCGCGGGTGCGGGCGGTGGTGCGGCGGCGGACGACGAGCGGCGACGGGCGAGGGGCGAGCTGCGGTCTCCGTTTTTCTGCTTCGGTTTTCGCTTGCTGGACGTGCGGAGGAAGGAAGAAGAAGAAGAAGGAAGAATAAGAAGAAGAGAGAGAGAGAGAGAGAGAGAGAGAGAGGATAGGGTTGGACCGGTCAAAGAAAGAGAGAGAGAGAATGGGCGATGGGGGAAAATCGCACGAAGGGGGAGGGAAAAAGGGGAGAGGAGAGAGAAAGAAAAGAAAGAAAAAGAAAGAAAAGAAAAGAGAGGGAGAGAGAGGAAAAAGAAAGAAATACCTAATTTTTTTCTCTTTTCCTTTTTCCTTTCATTTTCTTTTGGTCTTCAATTTTCTTCCGATAATTTCTTTATTGAAATTTCAGACTCGTCAATAAATTGACGAGCGATGAGACAGGATCCTAAAAATAAGAATTATGACGCGCTTAAAATTCGATTCCCGAAATCGAGTTCAATTTTGTGATTAAAAATCGATCAAACGTGATTTTAGCTCAATCCAACAAATTAGGTAGCTTTTAGGGATTTTACAGCTGATACATCCCTTAACGGCTTTACCCAATAGGTTAATTAACTCGTGAGTGATCAGCTCGAGAGAAAAGGCCATAGGCACGTCGACGAAATGCCCATTTCACTTTATCGAAACAAGGTCGAATTTCGGGATGTCAAATAATAAAACTGATGTTGAATGGTCTATATTTCATCGTCAAGTATGTGGTTATATTAGTCAGTGGGTGGATGATAATGTTTTGAACCATATTATTGAGGAAACACATGATGGGATAAGCTCGAACAGTTATATATTCGAAAGACTAGAAATAATAAGTTATTTTTGATAAAACAGATGATGGCTCTAAGATATCAAGATGGTACTCGTTTGACTAATCATTTAAATTTTTCCAAGGAATTATAAATGGCTGCGATAAGAATCAAGTTTGATGATGAGATACAAGTACTATGGTTGCTTGGTACTTTGCCGAACTCCTAGGAGACGTTCAGAACATCTTTATCTAATTCTGCCCCAAATGGTATGATTACTATGGATTTGGCCAAGAGTAACATTTTGAATGAAGATATGAGAATGAAGACACAAGGATCGTCCTCTTTACATTATAATGCCTTGGTTGTTGAGGCAATGGGAAGAAGTGAGTCTTGAGGTCCAAGAAATAGAGATAAAAGTCGAGATAAAAGTAGAGGTAAGTATAATAAATTTGCTAATGTTGAATGCCATTATCGTCATTAGAAGGAACATATTCAAAGGTTTTGTCGACAATTAAAAAGGAAATAAGTACACTTAAAGTGCCATAACTTAGCACAAAGAGACACTTAAGTGCCATAACTTACGAAAGGTACACTTAAGTGCCACATTTAAAGAAAAACGGATCAATTAAGTGCCACTCCGACAAAAATGCTAACATGTCAATTTTCTGGCGAAGTGAGTGCAAAATGACGCTGTTTTGTAAGCTAATGTGGCCAAATAATGCAAAAACAACGTCGTTTTGAGCTGACGTGGTAAATAAATAATATAAAAATTAATTAAATTTAGTTAAAATATTTAAAAATAATAATTTTAATATTAAAAAATTAAAAAAAAAAGTTTAAAATAAAAAAAAAATAAAAAATGGGGGGGGGGGGAGGTGGTCGAGCCCTCAGCCGCCGCCACCTCCCCGCCGTCGCCAGGCCCTAGCTAGGGGCCGGCGATCCCGGCCGACCAGCGGCGAGGGCTCACGAGTTAAAACTTATTTTGCCACCTCTACAAGAGACCGATCTATTACATGTGAGGGGTCAAGTTTTTGAGACACGTTGAAAAACAGTTAATTATTTATTTCTTTCAAATCAATAAAACTAGAAATAGAAGATTGTGCAAAGAAGTTGGGGCCTAGACCCGATTATTTTCACTAGGGACTCGTAGGTAGTTCGTTCTAACAGTGACCTCTTCCTTGCCTGTGGTGTCTTTTGTAGCCGTTTAACCATGCCATGCTTGTTCTTGGCTAGGTGTTGTAGTGTTTGTGCCGTGTTTTGCGGCTTTTTCATCTCGTCGCCCTTCCACTTCTTTTGTTCCTGCATTTGGAGTGTCGTTTTTGGTGACGAGATATTTTGTACATTTGGCATTTCCTCAATATATCTTTTACCTTTACCAAAAAAATAAAAATAAAACTAGAAAGAATTTAATATTCTACATATAATTCATGAGGCTGATATCACCAAATATTCAAGAACGGTACACTTATGCCACATTTACTCTTAACTAATTTTCTTATCACAAAAAAATCTCAAACTGGATAAATGTCATATGAGTGTACCAATTTTAAATTTTTTTATGATACAGCCAGATAAAAGTGGCAAAATATGCAGTTTGAGATTTTTTTTTTTTTTTTTGGTAAAGGTAAGATATATATTAAGAAAAGCCAAATGTACAAAAGATCTCGTCACCAGTAACTTGCACTCCAAATGTAGTAACAAAAGAAGTGGAAGGGTGACGAGATGCAAAAGCCGCAGAGGCGGCACAACAACTACAACATCAAGGCCAAACTAAGCACGGCTAGCTCAACCAGCTATCAAGCAAAGACAAAAACAAAAAGGAGGCCATCGTCTGATCAAGGACCTAAGGGTCCCCATTGAAAATAATCGGGTCTAGACTCCAACTTCTCTGCAGCCTTCTGTTTCTGAAATTGTCTTCGACGTTCCTGAAGGTGATAGCCTTGTCGCGAACCACTTTAAAGAGGTGGTTTTTAATGGCCGGAATAGAGAGAGGCTGGTCTCTAAAGATGATGGCATTCCTATTTTTCCAAATGATATGACACAACGCCCCAAATGAAAAACGGGCTATGCACTTATAGAAATCTTTCCCCATCAAATAGGTAGTTGCCCATCTGAAATTCTCCCCCCAACCTCTGTTGCGCCAGGGTAAATTGCATCTGGACGCCCAAAAGAAGGCAACGCTAGCCGTGACACAGCAGTCAAAAAACAAGTGGTCAAGAGAGTCAGGCACATTCTTGCAAAATGCACAGGTAGCATTTCCAATAATACCATAGGCCAAAAGGAGGTCCTGGGTTGGAAGCCTACGTCTGGCCATGAGCCAAAGATTGAGTTGATATCGAGGCACTATGGCGTAGTCCCATACAAAGGAGTACCAGTGGACCCGCATCCTCTTCTTCCTGATGAAGTTCCACGCCGATGCCATAGTGAATTGGCCCGAAGAGCTTTCTCGCCAACAGCAACGATCCGGGTCATTCGTCAGGGTCGGAAGAGGTTGCCCCCATGATTGAAGCACCAATCTAAGAGCTTGGCCAGCATCTGAGAAGAGGTCAGCAACACAAGCTTGTCTAGAGAGCCCTGAGCTATAGATAAGAGAGTCTGAAAAGAACAGGTTCAAGGGCCCTCTAGGATGCCAGTTGTCAAACCACAGAGAGGTTGTTTGGCCATCGCCAATTTTCCAAACGAAGGCCATCCTGAAATTCCTTCTTAGGGTCAACAAACTCTTCCGTGCCCCGGGAACCGAAGTTGGCTTCCTAGCAACCCAAAAATTCTTGTTTTTTAAGAACGTGGAATGGACCCATCTACACCATAGCGCTTCCTTGTCGGAGAACAAGATCCAAATATGCTTTAGCATGGAGGCTTTATTGCAATCTTGGAGCCTCCTAACACCTAGCCCTCCTTCATCCTTTGGAAGGCAAACGTCATCCCGTGGCTACCTTAGCACCACCCCCGCCTAGGTCCGGACCTTTCCATAGGAATTGTCTAAATATTTTCTCTATCTGTTCTATCACAAATAAAGGTAAGACAAAGACACTAGCCCAAAGAGGCTTGTATAGCATGAAGAACGACCGATAAGTTGAAGCCGACCAGCAATAGAGAGGAAACGATGAGTCCAAGACGAACCCTTGCAAAGTGATGCGATTGACCGGGTACAACATCCGCTTTATTGATTCTCGAAGTGATAATGGGAACCCCTGTGTACCGAATCGCGGGCTTCCTTCTCGAAAGCCCAACTCCAATAGAATATTATTCCTTATGGAGGGATTGCCACCCGCCAAGAAGATTTCGCTCTTGCACGAGTTAGGACGAAGGCCACTCCAGGAGGAAAATATGTTTAGAGCTTCCTTAAGGAGAGTCATCGAAGGAAGGTGCGCCTCACAAAAAAGGAAGACATCATCTGCAAAGAAGAGATGTGAAAGACCCACTGCCTTGCACCTCCAGAAGAATTTGAAATCAGGCCTCGAGGATTGCTTAAGAATGATCCCTGAGAGCACTTCCATGACCATAGTAAAAAGGTAAGGAGAGATGGGATCCCCTTGGCGAAGACCTCGACCGCTCGCAAAAAACCCGTGGAGCTCTCCATTCAAAGCAATTGAGAATTTAGGAGTGCGAACACACGTCATAATTAGGCTAGTGACAGAGTGAGGAAAGCCAAAGGCCAGCATCACATTCTCAAGGAAGCCCCAATCCACCGTATCATATGCTTTCCTGAAGTCCACCTTTATCGCACATTTAGGTAGATAAGGCTGAAGGTGGAAGCTAGAGAATAGCTCCTGGGCCAGTAATATATTGTCCTTAATTCGTCTACCTTTTATAAAAGCAGTCTGAAAAGGGCCTATCGTGTTCTTCAACGCTAGGGCCACCCGATTAGCTAGCACCTTTGTAATACACTTGTAGATAGTGTTGCAGCAGGCGATAGGCCTATAATCCTCCACAGAAGTGGCGTTGAGCACTTTCGGAACCATTACCAAGATGGTATTGTTAACCTCCCTCAAGAGTTTTCCGGAGTTGAAGAAGTCTAACACTGCAGTCGTTACTAAAGGACCTACCGTGTCCCAGTTTTCTTTGAAAAACTCCGCTGTGAAACCATCTGGCCCAGGAGCCTTTCCCTTGGGCAAAGAGAAGATAGTGTTCCGGATCTCTATCTCTGTAACTGGTTGAGCAAGAAGAGCAGCCTGATCAATCGAAAGTGGATGTTGGATAACCTCCCTCAAGTCCTCTAACGAAGGTCTAATAATCTCCCCTTGTGGCATCAAGAGGTCCTCAAAGAACTCTACAAACCTTCTTTGCACCAGGCGTGGCTCCGTCAGTATGTTCCCCGAAGAGTCAAGGACGGAGAGGACTCTGTTCCCCAACTGTCTTTTGTTGACATATTGATGGAAGAATTTGGTATTTCGGTCTCTCTCCTTGAGTCATCTAACCCTGGACTTTTGCCTGAAGAAGGACTCCTCCGAGGAGCGCAACTCTGCAAAGATACATCTTTGGCTTTTCTCCACCTCAGCAAGGTCGGCAGAAAAGGGGTTTAGCTGTAATTCTGCTTGGGTGGCCTCCATCATCTTCCGCGCATCAAGAGTTCTAGCAGATATATTAGAGAAGGAATCTCTGTTGAGTTGTTTAAGTCGACATTTGAGAGCCTTGAGTTTAGAGACAAGCTTGTACATTGGGACACCATTCCCCGGCGCATTCCACACTTGTGAGACAATTTCATTGAACTCCGGGTGCTTCATCCAGAAGTCGAAGAACTTGAAGGGCTTCCTTGTATGAGTCGGATTAAGAATCTTCACCACCATAGGCGAGTGGTCCGAGATTCCAGGAGCAAGGAAGGAGGCTTCTGAGTAAGATAGATCCAAGCTCCACTTTGCATTCACTAGAACCCTGTCAATCTTCCTTGCTTTCCTAGTATGCCCTGAAGACGTAGTCCAAGTGTATCTAAACCCAACGAACCTCAAGTCTTCCAAATCGGCTTGCTCCAAGCACTGTCCAAACTCATTGAAACAAGGGAGCCAATCTTCGGAGCCACCGACCCGGTCCAATGGATCCTTAATAGCATTGAAGTCCCCCAAGACAAGCCAAGGAGTGTCTCGGAGATGGGTGCTTTTCATGATGATGTCTTCCCACAGCGGTCTCCTCAGCGAAAAGGAGTGATCTCCATAAACAAAAGAAACACAACAAGCCACCCCAGAGTCTAGGCTCTCAAGGTTCCCATGAATTGCCTGCTTGGAAAGAGAGAAGGTTTCAAACTTGACTCTCATGGGGTCCCATCCGACCCAAATTCTACCCCTGGGGAAGAAGTCATAGTTTGCAGTCCAACACCAACCTCTCAATAGAGCTTCGGAAATGGAGTTAAAGCGATCTGTGGCACCTTAGTTTCCACCAAACCAACACAAAGACAAGTGGTTCGAAGTAATAAAATTACGAATCTCCGCTTGTCTAGTCGAATCAACCATACCTCTAATATTCCAGCAACCTATATACATATGTACAAAAGAGGAAACGAGGAAGGGTTACCTCCTTTTCGGAGGCTTGCGACGGCTCTGAGTGGGAGCCGCTCGAGCCGCTGGAGGAGGTGGGTCTGGAGGAAGCACCAGCGGCTTGTCCTGGGTATTTTCCTCCATGTTTTTCGTTGGAGGAGCCTTCGGCGATAGATCTGGAGGAGCCTTCGGCGATTGACAAGGCGAGAGAAGATCTTCATCTGAGCTAAGGTGGTTGACAGACTCATTCAACTCCGCTCCACTCCCTAAGCCCACCTCTGGATGGCTAATGGGATCTTCCTCCATTGTCGAGGTGTGGTCATCCACACTGATTAGTGCTTGAAACCCACTCTGAGCCCTTCGGGTGGAGGTTGATGGCAAGCTTTTAAGAGCTGCTTCTGACTGCTTGAGAGGTGGTTCCTCTTCTCCAGAGCTTGCTGGATGGTCCAAATATGTCTCCTTGGGGGGGGGAGATTTGTTCTTCTTTCCCTTGACTTGTTTCCATCCAAAATCAGCCTCATTCAGGTCTACCACCAGCATTGGTGAAGTCTCAGAGGGGCGGGCCTCCACTGGTGGGGGGGGGGAATGGTCTGAACTTGCTTCTGGCCTTGCACCGCCTTCCGCCCATTCAAAGAGGTTGCACAATTGTGCCCAAAGGAGCCACACTTCAAGCATTCCGCTGGCTTCCACTCATACTCAATGGCAATCGACCGAACAACTCCGTTTAGTCTTACCCTGGTCAAGTAGAACCTTGGCTTGTTTACTTGAATCTCCACACAAACTCTTGCAAAAGAGATCCTTTGAGATTGCTCCGTGCGTTGATCAACAAATAACGGCTTGCCAATGGTGCTCGCGATGGCGCTAATTGCCGGGGCTGTCCATAGGTCAAGAGGTAGGTTCTTCAAGCGAATCCACATTGGCACCGTGGTTTGCTTCTCCCTCTTCAACTCTAGGAGCGGCTTCCATTGTTGCAAAACAAGTGCAACCCTTGCAACCGTTATAGGACCTTCTTCCAAAATCTTCCTTCTGAACTCGGGGTCAGGGATGCGGAAGAAAAAGAAACCCTGGTCATCGGCAAAAACCTCAACAAGCTTCGGTCCCCAACATAGCTTGAGCGAGTTCTCCGTGAGCTGGAACGGCAAACTCTTTCCTACATAATATCCAACCAGACACTCATGCCATTTGGGATCCACCGCATCTAACACTTCTTCAGGAAGATCCACCACCGGGACATCATCCTCAAACGAGGGAGGAACAAAGGTAAGGTCATACCCTTTCGCTGCAAGTTTCGCAACATTTGCCCACGTCCGGACAGCCGGGGCGTCTGGTTTCTTCGCTTGTTTTTGCGAGGCTTGGGGCCGTTTGGAAGCCGACCTCGCTCTACTTCGTCCTCTCGAGCGCCTATCCCTGCCTATATCTTTGGGACCACGGTTTGAGGTCTCTGCTAGTGCAGGAGCCTTGCCCGTGAGCATGGAGGCCCGGGCCTCCTTGTCTCGATTGAGGGGGCTAGACGTCCTCTCCGATTCATTTCTCAATTGTGCCGTATTACTCGGCTCACCACCCACAGCCATTGGAGCAGCCATAACACTACCCAACCAGCTAAACCCAGTCCTCTACACATCAGCCATCTAGAGAGTAAGAGACTAACCGTTCGGACGCCTCGCACCTCTTGGGTTGGCTGGACGCAGCAAGGACGGGGCAGGGAGGAGGACCAACAGACCGCTCAGGAGCAAGGCGGCTTACCTGACGCCCTCTTCCCACTTCGATCAGGTCCGGGACGCACCAGCACTGCTCCTCAAGGCCGAGCAACGCAGCAACTCGGTGCAGGGCACAGCAGGGGCGCGGCACAGCAGGGGCGGAACAAGGGAGCGCCAGCAACCGTTCAAGAGCAGGAGCGGCACGGCAAGGTCCGAACAGGGGAGCTCCAGCAACCGTTCAAGAGTAGGGCGCGGCACGGCAAGGTCCGAACAGGGGAGCTCCAGCAACCGTTCAAGAACAGGCCGCGGCACAGCGTCGAGCACCAGCAGCAGTTCGGTGCAGGGCACGGCACCAGAGGAGCACCAGCAACCGTTCAAGATCTGAGTCGAGGGAGGCTTACCTAACGTTGTTGGGACGCCTGCGAAGCACAGACCCGAGCCGCACCAGCACTGCACCTCCAAGGGCCGAGCGGCGCAGCAGTAGGCGATTTCCGTGGAGAAGAAGCTCAGATCTCGCCGCAGGGATGGAGAGAGTCTAATCCGTTCGGTGAGGAGCGAGGGCCTTCCCAGAGGAGCTGAACCCCCAATTTTCACGCCAATCGGAGGTCTGGATCGGCCGGATCGAGCAGCTGACGCCGGCGAGCTACAGTTCAAAACCCCAGAGGAAGAGAGGCGATGAACAGTACCCGTGCGAGCATTTTGGCTTTTTTAGTTTGAGATTTTTTTATTGCATAAAAATTAATTTATTATAGATGTAGCACGAGCATACTAGTTTTGAATATCAAAATCCATAGCTCGTTTCACTAGATTAGTCAAAGAGTATAGAATTTTCCACTAAAACTATATGTTTTGTTCCCCAGATCTTATGAAATGAGCAGCAAATTCATAAGATACTATTAGCAATGGCAATTGAAGCTCTACTCTATGCGGTGATTTCTCTCTAACACACTTGGATATAAGATTTAAATTGGCCTGTGGAGGTTTAATTTGCAAGTGCTGATTCGCTATATGAAAAGTTGATTATTGAGGACCAAGTTTTTTGAAAAGCAATTATTAGTTTGTTACTTTTAAATCAAGAATACTAAAATTTTTAATATTCTACATATAATTAAAACGACGGTTCCTTACTTATTTCCTTTATATCGAGAGAACTGAAACATTTTACACTTGTACATAAACATATATTTTCTTTGCATCACTGAAAAGAAAGAGGAATATCGTTGAAGAAAGAAAGCAAATAAGTTGCATCTAATATTTTCCTTATTCATACCCAATCTTGTCGAACTCAAATGTCAACGACAACCTCGTTGTTGGTATGAGATAGCCCAATGGCAAAGTTGACAATTTAGAGGAGGTGGAGAAAAATTCTTAATCAAAAGTCTGCCAAAACAAACTGCAGAAAAAGAAACTCGAAAGGAATTGGAAATAGAAGAGTTGCAAGAATCAAAGGAGTTACCAAGACACAGAGATGTATAGAATATTATTACTTGAGTCTTAGTATTTCTCCCTATTGATTATACCTATACATAAATTAAATTATGAAATGTAGGACCGAATTGAACGTTGGATTCAGTCAAGTCAAAAGTAGTAGGTACCTTGAAATCGGGGAGCATCTGTGCAATGTAGTTGAACCAAAAGGAAGGAGGATCAGAAGGTTGTTATGATATGGTAGATATTGGAGTGTATTACGGTCATAATCCTTCTTGTAAAAGATTGCTTCACAAGGGAGTATAGATACCGTCGATTCGTTTGACCATTCTCCAACTTGACCGCCGGCATCGATGTTTTGCAAGGAGGGGAGATCATCTCGACCATCATTTGGTGCAATCGAAACTTCTACAGGCAATTGGGACGATCCCCTTGCTTCCAATGCATGGCTGATTTTGCTAATTTCTCTCGCAATAACATCGTTGCTTTCCCTTCGATGCAATCCCTTTGTCTGATTCTTGACCTTTGACCCTTGCCGTTTGATCATTAGGAACGACATTCTCTCCCTCTAGTTTAGAGTCGACCTTTGCCCTCCAGTCTCACCAATATCATCGTCGTTTTCCCTTCAATGCGATCACTCTATCGGCTCTTCAAGTCTTTGATGCGATTGTGATAAGATTGATTTTTCTTCGAACTCATCTCTGCTATTGATCGTATCTTGTGAATCTCCTGCTGGCTTCATCTGATCAGAGAGAAGAGAATTCTGGCTGTTCTCTTTGGACCAAAAACTTGTGTAGCTTCAGTGGGAAACTTGAGCTAGGTGTGTTGATTTCTTACTGAAGCTTTTCGATATAATATATAGAATGGCTTATGGAGGTTTCGTGCAAGTACTGGTCTCTTATATGAAGAGTGAACTGAGCGCCAAGTATTTGTAACGTGGTTGAAAAAGATATTTACATTATGATGTTGTTCCCTTAGACATTCAAGAAAGCTGAACAACGCACATATCATGAAAAACAATTCTTTACTTGTTTCCTTTCTTTAATAAAAACCGAATACATTTCAAACAAATTAATGAGGATTTTTTCTCAAAATTCAATCGTGGGACTGTAGCAGGTAGGAGGAGCATGTTATTTTTGCGTCTGGATATAGAAAAAAATAAATGTAATTAGATTTTGACACTAAATATATTATTTTTCAACATTCACAAAAAAGTACCGAGGGCATTGAGATATGTAAAGAACTGTTATTGTTGATATGTATGTTTAACTCATTCGGCTTTCTTGAATGTCTAAGGAAACAAAACTATGAAATCTAAGAGTTCATTCGTTTCGCGGAAAATATCATGTTTTTGGAAAACATTTTTCTGGAAGTCATTTTTCAGGAAAATGACTTTATTTTCCAGTGTTTGGCTGAAACCTAAACTTTGAGTGAAAAATATTTTTCACCGTTCGTTAACTAAATTAATTGTTTGAGAAAAATTATCAAAAATTGAATTTTAATATTTTTAATTGACCAAAAAATTATTTTTATTTTTTATAGTTTTTAAAATGAATTTTTTAATTATTTGTATGTTTAAAAAATGAATTTTTATTATTTATTAATTTTATTTCTTTTTCTTTTTTCCTTTTTCCTTTTTCTTTTCCTTCCTCCACCTTCTTCCTCCTCCTTCCTCCGTTGCTGCATGCTTGATGATGGCTGATGGCTGACCAAGATCTGGTCACCAGATTTGGCAAGCTGGGCGGGGCTCGGGCCTCGCCTGAGTGTCGCCGTGCTTTGGCGAGCCCGAGTTCTGCCACCAGATTCGGCGAGCTCGCGGCTCGCCAGAGCTCGACGAACCTTTAGCAAGCTCGGGCGAGGCCCAAGCTGCGCCTAGCTCGTCGAATCTGGCAAGGCCAGAGCTTTGTCCCAAGTTGGCGAGGCCCGAGCTCGCCGGGCTCGGGCGAGCTTGGCTTCCCCAGATCGGGCGAGGCAGAGCCTCGCCGGCTTGGGGTGGAGCCTCGCTTGGCTTGCGACCGCTTGCCAGCCTGGGGTGGAGCCTTGCCTGGCTCATGGCCGGTCACCGGCCGCAATCGTGGCCGGCGACCGGCCAAGCTAAGGAAGAAAGATGAAAAGTAAAAAAGAAAAAGAAAGCATAAAAACAAAACAAAAATGTATTGGTGAAAATAAGTAAGGTGGAAGAAGTTATGGAAAATGTTTTTCATTTTTGAAAAGTGGAAAACATTTTCCTCATCTTTGAAGGTTTTTTTTTCCAATGATGAAAAATATTTTCCTTGAATAGTTTATTTTGCATGAAACAAACACCGAAAAATCCGGAAAACATTTTTTTGGAAGTCATTTTCCGTGAAATGAACGGAGCATAAATAATATTTTTTTATTCACGTTATGAAAATATGGCGCTCAGTTCAAGCTTCATATAGAGAACAGTAGTTGCCAACTAAACCTCCCCAGCCCATTGAATAATTTACATCCAAGAGTTTCAGTGAGAAATCACCGCAGAGCCTAAGTTTTCCATTGAGACTACACTAGTTTCTATTTCTTGGAGAAACAGGAGAATTCTCTTTTGTCTCTGATTTGATGGAAAGAGCCCTGAGCTCACAACATACAGGCGATAATGGCAACGAGTTTGGAGAAAGATCAAGATGGTTGCAATTAGTGAATTCTAGAGCAGCAGCTTTTTGGCCGGCAAAGCAGTAATGCTGTTGATCGAGGAAAACATAAAACATTTTACACTAGTACATATTCCATCTATAATGTGTGCAAAGTTTTCGCAACAAAGTCTAAAGAAGTTGGTTTTAGCATCACATATTTAAGCAATAGGAAATCAGTATGTAATCAAAACATAAGTTGAGTGTCAGATTTATGCTTCAACGTGCGCAGTGGATTATGCATAGAAAGAAATTGTGAACTTAGTGTTGTTACTTAATGAGCCGTTGTCGTTCATTGATGAAGTTAAAAGTGACGCAAAATTGTGTTTTAACTAAATAATATAGACGAGAATCCAAGCACGCGCTATGTGCTTGCATAAAATTGAGTGATTATGTATGAATGCAAAATCATGATAAGAAATAGAATTCGTGAGTAGTTGCTAGATAAAATGAGTAGGTTTGATGAAAATTTCTGTATCTCCCACTGATCTAATGGAACAGAGCTGTGGAGGTTTAACTTGTGAGTGTCGATTTGACCTATGAAGAGCGAATTATTATTGAGAGTGAAGCTTTTCGAAAAGCAGTTTTAAATTAGTTTCTTATGAATCAACACCACTGTAAAGATTAATATTCTACATATAATTTAAAGAACAGTTATGTACTTATTTCCTTTACAACAAGAAAATTGAAAACATGGAACCCTAATTCTAAAAGGAAGATTATCTTTGCAGGGAAGAAAAGAAAAACAAGTACCCGTTGAAGAAAGAAAGCAAAGAAGTTGAAAAATCCTTAATCAAAGGTCGACCATAAAAACAAGTCGCATAAAAGAAAAACTTGAATAGAATTGGAGAAAGAAGAGTCGAGAATCGAAGGAAATACCAAAATATGGAGATGTGTAACATATACTTACTTGAGCGTCAATGTTTCTCCATATTAATTATGCCTATTCGTACATCGAAATATAAAAAATAAAAAAAAAAAAATTAAGTCAAAAGTGAAAATACCTCGAAATCTTGGAGCATGTGCAATAGAGTTGAAGCGAAACTGGTGTAGTCGATGAAAATTGGGGGAAGGTCAAAGGAAGGAGGAAATTTCTGTTAATTGATTCGTTCATTATGAATTAAAGATTTGATATTATTCCTCTGACCTAATCACTTCCCCCTTATCAAAAAAACCAAAGAGTTGACAGAGTCCATGACTTTCCGTATATTCCAGGCATTTAGCTCTCGTAAGAAAAATCTGAAATCAGATCCTTTTCCTCTCGTCTTCTTAAATAGCTTGGGAATGGCTTGAGAAATCTTTTATTTTCTTTATAATCTCTACGTGCGTAAGCATATGCGTCCTTGAAAGGTTTTCTTTTATGCCTTCTGCTTTATGTAACTCAGAGAACTATATTTAAGACTGTTCCCTGTCGTGTGCTTTCTTTCGTGAAATAAACTCCGGTCAATATAGTATTTGTTGAATTGCGAATCCCTTCAAGTCAGAAAAATATTGCAGATTAACTAGCCGTACATCACCTATCTAATCTTGCTTTTTTCAATACAACTTAAAGAGAGATTTTGCTAATCAAGCTGGAAATTGTAGATGACAAAGTTTTCCATATGTCAAAAGCATCTCACTTCAGTTTTCTCTTTTTTTTTTTTTTTTTTTTTTTTTGACTCAGTTGTGTCAAACTTGAATGTTGAGAACCTCATTGTCCATAAGAGAATACCGTACGACCAATTTGACAATTTTGACGGGGTAGATAAAAATTCTGAATCATAAGTCGACCAACACAAAACGTAGAAAAGAAACTCACTTTGTGCTTCCGTTGATGACCTCTTTTCTTCCTCCCTCTCAGTCTCCTCTTTTTCTTTCTTCCTTTGGCCTTGCTCCGATGATCTTTCCACCTTGCTCCAATGGATGTTGGAACCCTAGGGGCCTTTTCATCAGAGCAAGGTGAAAGAAAGAAAGGAAAAAAGAAGTCGTTTTGCATGTGGTTGAGTGAATGGGGCTTCAATGTACAAGTCGGTTGATCTTTAAGTTCCTCTAAAGTTTATATAGTTCTCTTTGCCTCATCAAATGTTTCCTTATAGACTAAGATTCTCTAAAATTAAGGATAACTATTTAAATCTTAAAATTACCCTCGAAGATATGGTCTTATCTGCACAATTAATTTGAATGGCCTAGGATGAATCTCCTTGGCTCCTCTTTATTTTTTATTTCCCTTTTCTTGTCTTTCTTTATCCCTTTTTCTAGTTTTCCATAACCGTTCACCTCCTTGCACCAGCAAAACACGTCAAATAAGGGCAAAGCGGCAGTAAAGGTCCACACCAGCCACTGTTGGACCGTCATTGCGGCCGGGTTGTCATCACCAACCCGTGCACAAGCCATCACATGATCCCGCCGGTCCAGCGGCTTGTCGAGCATGGCAGACATTGGATTTGAGGCTCACGACCTCAAAGCTGAGGTTGCGCCCTCGAAGAAGACAATAGAGAAAATAAAGATAGATGGGCTAATTGATGGGGACGCTGACAGGCGAGTGCCAGGGAGGCGATGGCGATGGCGATGTTAGGGGTTCTCGAGTGTTCGCAAGAAGTTCGCTCAAAACAGTAAGGGTTTTGGTCTAAAGTAGTATTCTTACAAAGTATAATTATTAGAATGCTTGATCTATTAGATGGAGGAAGATGCGATATTATATTTTGGGAAATGCTAAAGTTTAGTCTAATATCATGTTAGAAAGTTTAAATCGAAAGCATAAATTGTTCAATGATATATGGGAGCTGTAAAACCCACTAATTAAGTGAGGTGGGATTGCACATTAACAAAGTTGCCTCTAACTTTGAAGTTCCTCCCTAGTTTTGAGCCTTTAGAATTAATTTACTAGATAAATTTACACCCTAATCTCAATTAACTAAATGCTAACGTACTTTATTAGCATAGGTATTGGAAGGGCTGAGTGTTGGATACAACAGCATTTATGTGTGTGTGTGTATATATATATATATATCCAACTATGTACTTTAAATTGAGCATTGCCTTATTCGATCGTTTAAGAAGTGCACCGGAGCACTTTTTTTATTCTTGGGTGTAAACATAGCATGAATTCACATTATTCTCAACGCGAAGACCACTTTCGACAACTTTAAATTGGGTTGACGAAACTAATGCTTAAGTCGGCAACAAAAAGGACTAGGACATCAATCATTTAGCTTTTAAAAGATAATAGCAAGAAAAAAAAATGATATAAAGAGGAATACTCATGATACATGATAGTCTAAACAAAACTCAGACATTATATATTGCTAACTTGGATATAGATTCCTCGAAAACTTACTACATTTAATATCATGGTGTCGACATCCAACTTAAGATATTGTGCGATTACAGTATCGAGATTCTAGAGGTAACGAGCCTATCATCATACTGAGTAGTATATCTTCAAGCTATCATATTGAAGAATCATACATTCTTAGAAAAGACGTCATAATTGTGATAATAATATTGATAATCAAATCTAATCTAATATATCATACTAAAATTGCCTTTGAGTGCATTCAATGTGGAAGTCCATGGATAAACAGTCTTTTTCTTCTTAGAGAAGTTTGAATACAATTATAACATATATGTCGACACACACAGGCAATGAGGGGAGAAATTTTTTGTAAGAATTTTGGTCAACAACAAGAAGTCTTGTTTTCAAGCTAATTCCTTGTCATAAGAAGTTCCATCGACCGTAACAAGCCTTTCAATTTCTTGACATGCAGTTGGAGTTTAAGTGGAAGCGAGAGAAGATCATGAAGATTATTGCATACGAATAGGATTGCACTTGGAAAAGGGATCTCAAATTCTTTCAATGTTATTTCGAAGATAAAGATCAGTCCAACGCATAGGTATTTCCCTTTTCTAATAAAACTTTAAAGAGTAATCTAACAAAAGTAAAAGGCCTAAAGAGAACAACTTTTGATGTCTCAATCTATTAGATAAATATTTAGTTCTGCCATACATATTTTTGCACGAAGTAAAGTGACAACGTCTAATGGTTACGAAGTAATATAAAAAAAAAAAAAAACAATTGAAATATGTGAATTCATTATGAAAGTTTATATATACATAGCAAACTTAATTCTTTTATAGACGACGATAGTACGTACTACACTAACAATTGTACCTGTTGATTGTATTGCAAATAAATGACGTAATTCTGTTGATTCATCTCTATCTCAATGATATCTGTTTATTGATTTGTTCAAAATGGATTAATGATTTGATATTATTTCTCTGATTTATTACATCCCCTTATGAAAAACCAATGCAGCCATTCACATTTTGTAACTTTTTGTTTATTCCCCGTATTAAGATATTTATCACCACTGAAGCTCCCGAAAATGTCTCATCGGATCCTTACCTCTGTCTCTAATTTTTCTTTTAAATAGTATGAGAATGTGGTTCTTTTTTCTTCTTCATCTGTAAAAGCGCGAGTGTCTACATCTTGATGGTTACATACATAAATTCACGACCTCTTCAACTTATTTGAAAGTTGTTGAATCCTTAACCACACAAAGTTGGAAAAAATTTAAGATTAACTCTTTGCATATCACCAACCTAATATTACTTTTTTTCAATATGACTTGAGAGAGATTTAGCTAATCAAGCTAGACAACATAGAAGACAAAGTTTCGATATGTCAGCAACGTCATTACTTAGTTTTCTTTATTTATATTAGTTTCCAAAAGTAAAAACATAATTTTACTTCAGCCTTATTTAGATCTCTCTATTGACAATAGAATATTCAATCAATTAATTTTCAAGCGTCTAATGATCTTCCACTCTCATGTCGATGTGTCCCGACTTCTCCTCAAACAAACAATGGAAACAAAAGAAGAAGAGAGATCAGGGCACAACTCAACATGCGCACCTCTCATGGTTTATACTTAGTTAGAAAGTGAAGATTAAATGCATGTTAAAACAATCGAGTTATCCTTTTTTAGTTTTTTTATTCTTTATTATTTAAAATATACTGACTATGCACTGATTTATATTAAATCAAATTCAATATTTTGTGCTTATCAATTTGAACGCATACATTTTTTCACTAGTCTTTTCATTTTTAAATGAGTCTACTCTTTTGTTGCCCCTATTTACGAGGAATCCAATTTGACTAACATTGTCTTTGATTTTATTAAATCAACCAATCCATTGTGAAAGGAAAAAAGATAACGAAACGTGTCTTTTCAATTGTTCTTTTTTTCCTAATCTTCGATACTCCATTGTATTTACTACTATAAATGTTCATTGGCGGGAAAAGAATGGCTAATATAGAGGAGCTTCAGTTATGATACAAATGTTAGTAATTATCTTATTGGAGAGATATATATGCCGATTGAATAAAGAAAACCCGCAGGAGTAATAAAACTAACAGTAGTAATAATAGCAGTAGAACAAATAACTACAATATGTATATGGCACCGTGGATTTTTGCAACAGGAATAATTTTGCTCGATTTGTAAACAGTAAAACATTCCCTCACTTAATGTTTGAGTCGATAGAATTTGATTAGCCTCATGAACAAAAGAAAGAAAATAGATAAAGAAACAAGATAATTTGGCTCTTCATCTTAGATATGTGACGGATCCAAATTTCCAATAATAAAAGATAGCAGAAAGGATAAGAGAGCACAAAGACTTACTCCACATCCAAACTTTCTGGAAGATCCCTTTATTTTCGCAAGAAAATTTATCCTCACTTGTTTGGTTTGTGGCAAGACGCGACTCCTGGACTAAAAAGTGATAATTCCATGAAAATCATTTTCACCCAAATCCTTGTACCCAGAGAGAACCCATTGATGAAGTGCCTAACAAAATCCTAGAAAAGGAAAAGCAAACTAATCTTCTCGCTTTGCGAGAGAGATTCCAAGAAAATAAATGCGTCATAGCTAAAAAGTTTGTGATTTATCTTTTTATCTATTGCTTACGCGTTGACCTCCTCCTTCGTCCCTTCCGTTTCCTCTTGGCTTCCTCCTTCTTTTTGCCCTCCTCCAGTAAATGCTGGAACTGCTGTGGCCATTCGCTCTGCCTCGACCCCTTAGCATTGTTCGCATTCGCGACAGCATCGCAGTCACTCCTCTGCCCGTGCGATCTCTGCATCGAGTCTTGATCATGAATTGCTGCTCTTCGATCTTCCATTCCATGATTGAAGCCTAGCAATGGCCACTCCCTTAAACTCTTATAGGTGCTATCGAGTGTGAAAACCACGTCGTCTCTTGTCTGTCCGTGAGATCTCACCATTGAAACTTCTTCGGCCAATTGTGAGGATCTTCTTGCTTCCGACGCAGGGTTGATTCCGCTAATTCCTCCCACGACAAAATCGTCACTCTTTCTTTCATCAGATCCCTCTATCAATTCTTGATCTTGAACCTTCGCCACCTGATAAATAGGAACGTCTCCTTCCTCCGCTCGTTCTGGGTCGACCCTCACATTTCGATTATCTCTTGCTCCATCCGCAGCATTGCTGCTCTGCCAGCCAAAAAGGTTTTCCTGTAGAATTTGCTTAAAGTAGGAGAAGCCCTTGACTAACCGAGCAAGTGGCTGGCGCTTTCCGAACTCGTTGCCATCGTTGCCATCACCGTTCGCGTGTTGTGAGCTCGGCATTCTTTCCATCAAATCAGAGACGGAAGAGAATTCTCTGGGTGTGTAGCTTCGGTGGAAAACTTAGGCTCTGAAACTCTTGGATAGGAAATATCGAATGGTTTGGGGAGGTTTAACTGGCAGGTACGCATCTCTTATATGAAGCGTGGAAAAGCGGTTGAAAAACGTTAATTCAGTTTTTAAAGCTTCGTTCCGTTAGACATTCAAGAAAGATGAACGAATTAAATGCACATATCAACAAAAAAAGGTTCTCTTCCCTTTTCTTTTTATCAAGAAAAACGAACACATTTTACACATATCCGTCCATAAAACTATTAGTTTACAGCACATTGGTCGATAATCAATTTCCCCACGACACTTGCAAGTGAATCAATAGAATGGGTTGACACAGTGTCCAAATAATTATAATTATGACGAGAATAGAAGAAGGATAAAAAAGAAAAGGAAGAGATGCAAATCAGCACTATATATGAAATGAAATTTCATCAATGAAAGAAAAACGAATATCTATTGAAGAAAGAAAGCACAAAAGTTTCATCTAATGTTCTTTTTATCTTTCATCTAGTCATGCCAAATTTAGTAAGAAATTCTTACCAATGATTTTATGAGATTCAATCAGTACCTTCTCATTGTGTAGCCATTATGACTACTTGAGGCGACTGCAACATTCTTGATCTTTCTCTAGGCTCATTGTTGGTTGATCGCGGCACCATCATGGTTTGGTCATCACAAGATCGTGGCTCATTTAGGCCCAAGGCATGGTCTCATCTTATCGAAGGGATTTTATAGATGATCAATTCTCAAGGAACTTGATCATCGATTCATTCTCAATGGCCACTTGGCTCAACCATGACCCACATGACCAAGGAATGTTCCAGGCCACGATTAATGCGCTTGGTCACGTTCTATGAGATGGAATGACTGAGGAAATAGGTCATAGCCGATCAAATAGAGCATCTCTACACAAAGATAAATGGAAGATTTGTGCATCGCGTGGCTCCGGATGACTAGAGGTACTTCATTTGTTGCCATTGGCGATCATATCTTATGAATTCGCAGCTTGTCCCATTAGATCTTGGGAATGAACAAGCCGTTGAATCACAAGATATTGATTAGTAATGGCAAATGAAGCTCTGTGTTGAGATTTCTCTTTGAGATACCTGAATATGAATTAAGATTGGTTTGTGGGAAATCAATTTCCTTTGCATCAATGAAAAGAAAAACAAGTGTTTATTGAAGAAAGAAATTATATAACTTACATCTAATGCTCTCCTTTTTTTCTTTGATCTGGTTGTATCGAATTCGAATGTCGGGGACAACCTCATTGTCCATAAGAGATTCCTCATTGGACAAGTTGACAATTTTGACGGGGTAGACAAAAATTCTGAATCAAAAGTGGACCAAAACAAACTGGAATAAAGAAACTCACTTTGGCTTCCGTTGATGACCTCTTTTCTTCCTCCCTTTTATTCTCTTTTTTCTTTCTTCTTTCCACCTTGCTCCTACAGACACTGGAACCCTAGTGACCTTTTAATTGGAGCAAGGTGAAAAGAAGCAACATTCCGCATTGCGCTGATTGAATGGGGCTTCACTGTACAAGTCTTTAAGATTCTCTAAAGATAAAGAATTTTCTCATTGCCTCGTCAAATGTTTTGTTATAGATTAATATTCTGCAAAATTAAGGATAACAATTTATGATTTAAGATTGATCTCGTAGATATGGACTTACCCGCACAATTAATTTGGATGGCTAGGATCAATTTCCCTTTGCTCCTTTTTGTTTACCTTTCTTTTTTCTTTCTTTAGCAGAACTATTTCTGCCAAATTAGAATGATGAGAACTATACGAAACTTGCCGATCCTCAGGTCGTATATCTGTGCCCTGAGATTCCAATTTCAACAGTTCTGATGCTTTTTTATTCATACAGAAGGAAGGGACTCTCACTTCCTCTAGCTAATTAACTTCTTGTTGACCAAAGAAATCACAGCCCGCAAATCATGCAGTGTGAAGCATAATTAAACGAACTTTCGTCTTCATCATCTGCTGAGAATTGTGAGGAGGAACACAAGGCAGACAATATTCTAAGCATACGTATAACTTTCCAAAAGATCATGGGAGATCTGGGACTAGCCCCTCGGCGAACCACAATTACAATTCACATCTAATGTTCTCCTTTTTTCATTTGCAATAGAATGATCATCCGGCATAGCTTTGACGAAAACAGCCAAAACAAAGTATGAAGTCCCCTGCCATAATCGGAGCAACTTATAGGAAGGAGAGATGAGCAGTTCGAGACAAAAACACAGAGATGAGTCCAGGAAGCAGTCAAGCAAGTACCCACGTTTTACTTTGACTGAGATTAAGTTCCTGATGGCCCAAGAGGAAAACAAGACAAGATGAGAAACGATGCTTTCCTGCGAAGACAGCGAATGACTAAACCGGAGACGTCTGCCGGTCAGTTAACTCAGTGGTCTGGCAAAATCATGAACCAAAAGTCGACCAAAACAAAACGCAGAAAAGAAACTCACCTTGTGCTTCCATTGATGACCTCTTTTCTTCCTCCCTTTTTGTCTTCTCTTTTTCTTTCTTCTTTTCACCCTGCTCCAACAGATATTGGAACCCTAGTGGCCTTCTCATCGGAGCAGGGCAAAAAGAAGGAAGGAAAAAAGAAGCCTGGCGCTGATTGAATGAGGCTTCACTGAACAATTCTCTCGGTCTTCAAGATTCTCTGAATTTATAGATTTTCTCATTACCTCATCGTATGTTTCCTTATAAATTAAGATTCTCTAAAGTTGAGGATAACTATATACATATTAAGATTACCCTCAAAGATATGGACTTATCCGCACAATTAATTTGGATGCCTAGGATGATTCTTCCTTTGCTCCACTTTTTTTTAACCTTTTCTTTTCTTTCTTTATCCCGTTTTCCAATTTTCAAAAACCGCTCTCCTCCTTGCACCAGCAAAACACATCAAACAAAATATAAGCATCTGAATCTATTGGTTATATCATTTAGAGAATTAATCAGCACAAAATATTTTTATTATCAACAGCGATTTATAAATCCATAGTTATTGTGTTGATGATAAAAAAATATTTTTCATTTGTCATTTTCGTAAGCGATACAACCATTTATCATAAAATATTTTTTAAATAATTATTTATCATGAAACAAATGGACCCTTAGTTAATAGAGACATATAGTTAGTCTAACAACATGTCTAACAATTATAAGGCAGAGAAAAATTTCAAATTTCAAATTCTATCATGATTGTGTCAATATATGCATAGCAAATCTAATTCTATGACACACAGTAGTACTTATTATACTATATTCCTAACAACTGAATGTATCATAGATAAATTATGTAGATATAGATAAATTATATATATACATACATACATACATACATACATACATACATACATATATATACATACATATATATATATATATATATATATGTTTGTAAATTTAGTTTAATGTTAATGATTCTGTTAATTGATCCATTCAATATGGATTAGAGATTAGATATTGTTTCATTGACTCAATCACATCCCCTATCAAAAGGGGATGCAGTCATTTGGATTCCATGACTTTGTGTATATTCCACGCATTTAGATTTATGTCACATTCACCGTTGCAGCTCCCGTAAAGAAAAAATCTCATGAGATCCGTTCCTTTGTTGTCTTTTTAAATGGCATAAGAATGCCGTTTCTATTGCTTGAGAATTTTTTCTCTTTTCTTCATTATCTGTACATGCGTAAAATACAGCTTGAGAAATTTTGTCTTTTCTTCATTATCTCTAAGCGCGCAAGTATTTAGGTCCTTGAAAGGTTTTCTTTTTTGCCTTCTGCTTTATAGAACTCAAAGAACTACATTAAAGATTGTTCGTTTGCGTCATGTACTTTTTTTCGAGAAATAAACCCAAATTTGCTTTTTTCAATACGACTAAAAGAAAATGTAGATGACAAAGTTTTCAATATATCAAAAGCATCATTGCTTAGTTTTCTTTATACATAGAAGTTTCCAAAAGAAAAAAAATAATTCCACTTCGGTCTTATTCAAATCACTCTAGTTTCTATTAATAGTAGATTATTCCATCAATTGCTTTTCAAGCATCTTATAATCTCCACTCTCATGAGGTGATTGCAGCATTCTTGATCTTTATACTCCTCGTCATTAACAATCATATCTTGTGAATCTTGATCTTCCTCTAGACTTGTTGTCATTAGCAATCCTATCTTGTGAAATGGCTGCTCGTTCCACTATATCTCAGGAACAAGCTAGCTGCTAAATCACAAGACGTTGATTAGCAATGGTGATTGAAATAAGTAGAGATTTATCTCTGAGACCCTTGGATAAAAACTAAGATTGGTTTTTGGAGAGTCAACTGAGTGTTTATTGAAGGAAGAAAGCATATCAATTACATCTAATTTTCTCCTCCTTTTTTTCTTTGATCTGGTTGATCTCGTTGTCCGTAAGAGATTCCTCAACGGAGAAGTTGACAATTTTCACGGGTAGAGCAAAATTCTGAATCAAAAGTTAGACCAAAACAAGCCGCAGAAAAGAAACTCACTTGGGCTTCCACATATGACCTCTTTCGTTCATCCCTTTTCATCTTCTCTTTTTCTTTCTTCTTTCCACCCTGCTCCATCAGATATATGAACCCTAGAGGCCTTTTCATCGGAGCAGAGTGAAAAGAAGAAAGGGAAAAAGAAGCCGCTCCGCCTAGGGCTGAGCGAATGGGGCTTCAATGTACAAATCTCTCGGTCTTTAAGATTCTCTAAATTTATAGAATTTTCTCATTGCCTCAACAAATGTTTCCTTATAGATTAAGATTCTCTAAATTTATGGATACCTATTGTCACGCCCCGAACCCCGAGCGCGCGCACATCCCATTGCGGTCGATCAAATGCGACATTTCCAGATAGTGTCGCTGACCCCATTCATTTATTAATGCGCAAGCGGAACGTATTATAAAACCCCTGACAATAAAATACATGATAGAAAAGCAGGAAGCAAAACCAAAGCATAACACTTTCATAATTCAACAGAATTACAAACAGAGGTCTACGGCCAAAAGTCTACAAAAGACCGGCTCTTAAAAAGGAATTGTCCTACGACCTACAAGTCGAACACGTTCTCCAATCTTATGACTGCACCTCTGCAACTCCTCAAGGCCAACCAAAGCTATCTGGTCGCTCCGTCCACCAGGGACTTGAAATTTTAATCCCACAACCGGGATGAGACGATGTCTCGGCAAGTTCAACCCCCTAAACCCCTATTAGAAAGAAAATACGCCCTGAGTGGCCTAGCCACATCACACAGAAGACTTACCTCGCATTAGCCTTCATCTGCAGGTTAACACAATTTATATAATTCAACTACGTACAATTATAATAACCAAACAACCATGACACAATCACATCATCAGAACAATTCAACCACTTGGATCGTCTCAGCAATCAATCGACTTGGTCGATTACATGTCAATTCAGCAAATCCATCATTACTCTTAATCACGGCCCCACTCGGCAAAATTAGAATCAGTGGCATCACGGCCCCACTCGGCACGACCTGTAATCAGGTGGTAATTCACGGCCTCATCAGGCACGACCTCTAATAGGTGGTATTCATGGCCTCATCGGGCACGACCTCTATTAGGTGGTATTCACGGCCTCATCGGGCACGACCTCTAATAGGTGGTATTCACGGCCTCATCGGGCACGACCTCTAATAGGTGGTATTCACGGCCTCATCGGGCACGACCTCTAATAGGTGGTATTCACGGCCTCATCGGGCACGACCTCTAATAGGTGGTATTCACGACCAACCGCCCCTCAATTTCCACATTTAGGATTTTATAAAGAATCCTCATAAATTGAAATCACATTCAATTCGCCATAACCAATCATCAATTTCAAATTCTACAAGCACATCAACGATCGGCACGAAATTCTGAGAGAACAAGGTCCCGACAAAATTTTCGGAATTTAATAAATAATTAAATTTATTCCGAAAATTAATTAAATAATAATATTCATATTTTCGTCATCCACACCCAATTTATAATATCCAACCATCAATTTCAAAATCCGAACGCATAGCAGCGATCGGCACGAAATTCTGAGCAATCGGGGTCAAAAATAATTTTTCCGTTTTTTTTTTAATAATATTTTAATAATTTCGGAATATAATATAATATTATAAATTCCTGAATTTCGAAACAATTAGATAATTCAAAAATAAAACCTATTATGTCTCATCAAGGTTTATTATTAAATAAACTCTCTTAGCCTTTAATTAAACACACTTTAAATTAAACAAATCTTTTAATCCAAATCACAATTAAATAAACTAAGATATCCACCTAAACTTGCTTAACTTAAACTAAGCACACTTAGAGCATAATTAACCATCTAATCAAGATTTAGTGAGCTAAACTCACCGGATTAGCGAGCCGAGCGGACCAAAACGACGGGGACGCCGAGGAGAACAACTTTCCTCAAAGCGGGCCGAGCATCCGGGCTCGGGAAGGCGGCCAAAACGGCCCACGAAGGGGCTGCCATACCCATTTTCTTGGTTGCTGTCCATGGCGGTTTGAGGCCGAGGAAGGGTAGATCCGGAGCTTGAATGAGATGGAGAAGGACCGAGGAAGGTTGAGGGGCCGAACCGGACCAAGGCGGGACCCGAACGGTGGCCGGAGGTGGCCGAACGGCTCCGGCACGGGCTGATACAGCAACTGCGACGCAAGGGCAGGCGAGTGGGAGGTGGAGATGGTGCGACGGCGGGCCGGCGAGCGCGCGCGGGCGGCGCGGGACGGACGCACGACGGCGGCGGCGACGACGGCGTGTGAGCGGGTGGCCAGCCATGGCTGCTCCTTCTTCTCTGCAAATTTTTCTGGTCCTTCGCACAAAGAAGATGGAGGAGAAACCAACGGAAGGGAGAGAGGAAGGAGAGAGAAGGATGGAGGCCATTTCTTTTCTTTTTCTTTTTCTTTAATCCAACAAAAGTGGCCCACCATGACCTCATGGATGATGTCATACTCCACTCACTCCCACAACCTTATTCCAATGGGTTCACTTTCAATTTCCGTCGGGGTCCAATTCTTTGTACAACAACATCTTCAATTTCACTCGATTCTTTTCCAATTGAATTAAATTGAAGTCCATAAAATTAATCCAATGTCACCACACTTCAATTAACATCTTCACTTGTCCATAGAACCAACTTAAGTCCTAATAGCAATACCAAAGGCGGGCCTACTAATTTATCGGGTCAAATTAACAATTTTCTGATTTAATTGCTGAAAAACTCAGCTTGCATGAAAAATCTTCCGAAGATTAGTCAATATTCCTAAAATGATTTGTGACACACCCAGACTTCCAATTTCTGAATTCGATCTCAATTTCACGGTTAATTTCACTTTGGCATGATACTAGCACGGCCCAACCTACCGGGTAGCCTTTAGAAATTTTCATGCATTTAACCTGTGGTTGATCATCTCAAGCCACAATGTACATCTTTGAAACATTGGCGACTTTCGGTTGTCGGGGTAATCTCAAGGTTTCAAATACGAATACAGGGTACTCAATCGATAGAAAAGTCGGTCCAGTGCCGATCGACAAGAATTGTGTGATTCGGTGGAATCACCCACACTCGATCACATGCCCTTGTCGAGTCAACCTATCTCCGGTCTCTAATTGATTTTTATTTGTGCCGTAATGACCCTTGCAGATTAGCTCGGTCGAAAGGTCGCTTCCTGATCAAATTCTCGAGTCTGATGCATTAGAAACTCTTAACAATTTTACCCGATAGACTAGTTTTCACATGAGTGGCCGATTCAAGGAAAAGAACTATATGCGTGCCAACGAAATGCCCATCTCAATTTACTGAAAATATAATTGGAAAATCGGGATGTCACACCTATTTACATCTTAAATTACCTTGAAAATATGGACTTATCTGCCCAATTAATTTGATCAGGGCCTCGGATGAATCTCCCTTTGCTCCACTTTTTTTGTTTAACATTTTTTTTATCCTTTTTTCTCGTTTTCCAAACCACTCTCCTCCTTGTGTCTTCCAAACAGCTACATTCCTATCTTTGAAAACTTATGGACAACTTTTATTTCATAATTTCACAGGTTTTCAATCAATACAAATCTCTTTTCTTCCCAAAGAAGTTCAATAAGATAATCTTCGAAACCTTAGTTTAAATATCATCAACTAGGAAGTTGTGAATAGTTTTGTGAAGTGCTTTGAGTTATGCTCTGTATAAAAGTATGGTTGTGAATTTCAATATGAGAAATATGGCTTTGCTTTTCTATCCCATTGTTTTATTGTTTGGGGATTTATAACTGCTTCCGCATGTGCTATTAAAAATTAAAGGGTCGGTGATACATAATCCTGGGATATCGCATTATAAAATCGACCAAATAGAAGGATGTGTGCGTGTCCGAGGATTGGGGCGTGACACATTCAACTGGTATGACAATTGTATAATAAGAATTAGTATGTATACCATAATTAAATTGACTATGTGCATATTAACAATCATAATAGATTTATATAATCTAAAACGTTTCTATATTCAGTAACTATTACACGTGGTCGTTTTACTTATAAAAAAAATTATATTAGAACCAAATATTTGTTAGAAAAATCCTTAAAAGTTTTATCTGAAAAGGAAAATAATCATGCCTTTCCCTGGGCCAACATTAGATGCTATGTTTCCAATATCTAGCCAGGGTATGTACCTTATTTTAGTTAATGTTAAACATTATATTACTATTTAGTTAGCAATTCATTTAGCATAATCTATATATTTGATAAGCCAATTAAGGCTTTTGAACCAATCTAGATACCAAACGCTTAGAAACCCACATGTACTCGGAGTCATAATTGGATTAGTAAACGTTTGCCTAGGGTTTGTGAATCAGATAGTTTTGGGTGTAGAATCCTCCGGACCAAACCAATGGGAATTCTCATAAACTCCATAGCTAATTCTTTTAGTTAATCATGTCTTGGAATTTTGTGCATTCTGGAGGCATCTCCCAATGAAATACGACTCCTCCATGATGGCATGACAAGGCTTCCTTTGATTTGTTCGCCTATTACTAGGGTCACCTAAGCTCAGCCATTATCTCGATTTATTTTTCACTTGCTTAGTATTCTTCTTGTGTTGAACAGAATATGGGAGAGAGGACCCTATTTATAAATTAGCCCATTTGGTTACAATCGTTGACCTCTCCTTGATCAAAACGTGAAAATACAGCCTTCCTTATTTACTGACTACCCTTAATTATTACAAAAATTCCCCATAATACAAGTTTACAGTAACCATAATCACCCTAAATCTATATTAACCGAGCATGTCAATATCATAATGTAGACGCATTTAGTGTACGGGGTTTTGAGTATTACTTTCCGCTTGTTTTGCTGATAACTATTTCCAGGAAATTGTTTTATGATTTCCAATATTTGAATAATGAATAACTACTAAATCTATCGAAAACATTTTCCCATGAACCCTCAGGAAAAAAAAAAAAAAAACAACTTAGATTGGAGGAGACGGCTTTCTCTTTCTAACGAGAAGGAATTTACTTTTCTTAAATAACTAAATGAATGAAAACAAACTATTTTGTTTTATAGTGAAGTTTTTAATGAAGCAAATGCAACTTTAAGATATTAAAAGTGTGAATATTATTTTCATCCTACACAGGTGCCGTTTGTTTAAATAACGTCAAGTTATTTAATTTAACATCAAGTATTTATGAGTTGGTTTAGTTTTTCAACTCATATATTAAAGCAAGTGTCAAATAAAAAACATATTTATAAAGCAAAGTGTGATCCTATCTTTCCCCACAAAATATATCCCTATTTTTTCATGCTCCAGCTCCGGCTTAACTCCATGATTTCTACAACGTAATCAATAAACTTTTAACAACTTTGTATAGTCATCCATATTTTCTCCATAGAGTTGTTATCTCTTAAAATCTAAATCCATAAATTAATTGGCAAAATTCTAATTTATCAATAGAAGTTTGTTCTAGAACACAATGGAGAGTGAACAACAAAAGGAGCTTCATGATACTTCACATGAAATTGAGTCACGTGACACAATTTTCTTTAATTATATATATACCTACCTATCGTTGGTTTAAAGGATAGCCAAAGAAGGGATAAAAAGAAATAAACTTTAGCCTTGGGATTGAAAATTAATCTATTAAAATTCCTTTATATGAGACTTCTAATAGCAAAATTAGGCTTGAACTAGGCCTCCACCCCTTTGGAACTTATCTATATCTCTTCTTGCAAACAATAACAATCAATATATTAAGTGAGACAGAGTCCAATTTTGATATATTAAAATATGGGATAAGCATGGCCAAAGAAATCCGTAATTCAATTAAGAGCAACTTGTACTAGTAGTCATAACCAGATTAGAAAACCTTTGCCTATTAGATTTAGGAATCATGTAGTCTGAGTATATAATCCTCTGACCAAAGAAAGAGAATTTTTCATAAACTCCGTAGCTACATTGTTTCAATTAATCATGTCTCTGAACAACTCACATTCTAGAGACAACTTCTCAACGAAACCCAGCTCCTCCATCGCAGGTCGACAACAGCAAAATCATTCCACACAGTTGACGGCCGCACCTAGGAATGGACCGAGAGACGACGACAACAGGGAGAATACTTATGAGCTTTTCAATGGAAAAACGGCTCTCCAGATAGCTAAAGAGGTTCTCAATCGAGATGATTGCCATAATTTTTCCTTCTTCACAACAACACCGGAGGAATATTTTGGCCTACCCATGAAGCCAAAATCGACCGATGAAGCAGCACCATCAAAAGGAAAGGAGCATAAAGTTGAGGAGAAGGGAGGAAAGTTTGTCTGCCATCCACATTGATTTGCAAATTGTTTAGAAATAATTAGGTTGATAATTTGGCTTGTTTTTATGGTTTCTTCGTGGGCTTTCTTAGTTTAGGGTTTTGTTAAGCATTTTTTTGGTTGGTTCTCTCTATGTATAAGTCTTTTTCTTTTTTTTCTATCGTGAAATTAACTTTCATGGAATTATCTCTTTTATTTCATGAGTCATGTCTTGGCAAGAACAAAACGAGTAAGGGTGGATTTTCTTGAGACAATAAGATTAGGCAATGGGCACGTATGGAGGTGGTGTTAGTTTTTGGTGTTCTCTTATTATTGCTGTTATCTTTTATTTTGAAATTTGGATGGTCACATGTTTTTACAAACGCATAGACAAATACATGTCGTCGCCGTCGTTGTCGCCATCATCGTCATTATACTTTGTTCTTGTTGCCGTCGTTTCTGTTACTAGTATGACTATTACTAGTTTTACGACCCCTGCGCAAGATCTTCTTCTTTTTTTCCTTTTTTTTTAATCAGAAAATAGAGAGGAGCAAATATTTCTTCCAGTATTATAGCTACACAGGTTTGTATTATAACTAAAGGTTCTCTTTATTAGTAATAATGTAATTCTAACCACTAAACTTGTACTACAAAAAATAATGGACTATTGCAAATTCGAAATTAAAAAAAAAAAAAAAAGGTTCCCTCCTGCTCTTTTCCTCTGTGTATTTTCCTTGTACGAGCCACAGTGTTGTGTGCCCTTCCCCCTCGTCTCCTTTGTTGGCTGCTATTTTGGCCTTCTTTTGCTGCTATTTTTATTTGCATTGTATCTCTCTCGCAACTCTTCCCTCCCTTTTTCTCCCCCGTGGCCCCCTTCCACTCATTTGTACTTCCTGTCTTTCTGAGTGTAAGCTGGTGCCAGGGCCCCCCTATTGTACAACTGTATAGCTTTTTGTGCAAAAGTCTATATACTTTTTACCTTTTACCATAAAAGAAGTAAAAAAAAAAAAAGGTATTGTTCGTGATCCTTTTCTAGTCAAAATGAAGTCGCTGCAATAACATCCAAGATGATTCTTGCCTACCAATTAGAATCCTCGAAAATAGGGGCAATAGTTGAATAGGCTCTTCAAAATTGAAAACATTGCAAACTCTCAACAATTATGTAAATAGTTTAGATACTAGATTTTTTTTTTAATGATTCCTTGATATAAATTAAACCTCCACAAGCCAATCTAAATCTTATATTCAAGTATCTTAGAGAGAAATCTCTACACAAAATTTCAATTTTCCTTAGAAGCTACACATTTTGTTTCCTTGATAGCCGAGAGACTTCTCCACTCCTCTTATCTAATGGAATGAGCTAGGGCTAAGAAGATCGGGAACGTCGCAATCACCTTAGTTAGTCATATATGCTACATTTGAACGAGTCCAGGCCAGTCATTAGTGGGCTTGGTGGCATAGGCACAGTCGGGCCTCCGTCCATTGGGGCGCAGGGCAGCCACTGGGCCCAGGCTGTCCATTATGGTCGAAAGTTTGTAAAACTATTGAGTAAAACTAAAAAGTGAGCTACTTAGGGAAAAATAAATATGTTGCTCCCCAAATTAATGTCAGATTGCATAATCGCAAAAAGTGGCTCATCACGATAAAATGTGACAAAAGAAGGCACCAAAAGGGTAGTAGGAAAAAATTAATGTGGGGAAGGTGTGAGTTCGAATAATGCCGACAATGATAAGCTTGGTTCGACATATTAGTAAAACTAACGATATGTCTAACTGCAAAATGAGTTTTTAAATAATAAGTGATCCCTACTTAATGCCACAAAATGGCTATAACCATTGAATAATTCAGTCTTTCTGATAAATGATTAACATTCTACATTCATCCCTAGTTGTTCTTATTCCAACGGATATATTTTATCTCGTCATATGGTTATTTTTCAGCATGTTATGCAAAAGCACTTACTGGATCAAGATATATAGCTTTGTCGACTAATTTGTTTATGTGTTTGGATTTCATGATTAAAGGAAACAATAAATGTTAATATGTACATTGAACTTGTTCAGCTTTCATGAAAGTCTAGGGATCAAAAGTGAGAAAAACGAATAACCGATTTTCAAGAGCCCGGTGCTCCGTTCACACTTCGTATAAGAGATCGGTATTTGCAAATTAAACCTCCACAAGCCATTCTGTATTTTATATCCACGTGTCTCGAGAGAAATCACAACTCAAAGATTTGACTTTTCCATTGAAGCTCCGCCATTCTTTCTTCCCAAGAGAACCGAGAGAATTCTCTTCTCTCTCTGATGAGATGGAACGAAAAGAAGATTCCCAAGATACGAGCGGTAATGCTGACGGGTTTGGAGATAGATCAAGAATCGCGTCTGCGACTTGATTTTTCAGTACCAGGATTTTCCTTATTTACGCAAACTCCACACAAGTACTTCTTTTTCTGGCAAAGACGTAATGCTGCTGATCAAGGACGAGATGATCAAGCTGCAAGGGTCAACCCCGAACGAGAGGGAGAGGATATTGTTCCTAATGGTTGGACAGCGACAGCTGAAGATCAAGAATCAACAGAGGGGTCATGTTGAACGGAAAGCGACAATAATGTTGGTGATGATCGTAGGGCGAGGGTCGACTCCAAACAAGAGGGAGATAATGCAGTTCCTAATGGTCAAATAGTGATGGTTGAAGATTCAGAATTGGCAGACGGATTGCATCGAAGGGAAAGCGATAATGTTTATGTAGGTGAAATTATCATAAGCAGCCATCCGTCAAAAGCAAGAAGATTGTCAGAATTGCCAGAAGAAGTAGGGCAAGAGGAAGAGAACACCCCAGGTCACTACAGTGATCGAAGGAGGACGATGATGATTCATGATGAAGAATCGATGGCAAGGTCTCACGGACAAAGAAGAGACGGCCACAATTTCACAGTAGATAGCACTGATTCGAGTTTAACGGAGTGGCCATTACTTGGTTCCATTCGTGGAATGAGAGATCAAAGGAGAAGGTCATCACGGAAGCCATCAACTTCTTAGGAACGGTGCAGTTTTTTCTTGGAATAAAAGCGCACGGATTAGTTCCTTTTTGAGCTTTTATTGGTTTTAGGGTTTCGTTAGGCATGACCAGTGCTCTCTGTGTATAAGGATTTCTGTTGAAATTGGTTTTCATGGAATTAATCACTTTGTGAGTGATGTCTTGGCAAGAACCAAACGAGTGAGTACGAGTTTTCTTCAATAGACCCTCGTTATTCTCTTCATTGATATAAAGGAAATGAACTTTCCAAATATTAATCTTAGTTTTTCTCACCAATTGTCATTGTTAATCAACATCTTGTGATTCCACTGCTCGTTTGTTCCCAAGATATGATGAAACCAGCCGCAGGATCAAAAGATATGACTGCTGACGGCAATGAGTCTAAAAAAAAGATCAAGAATGTTACGGTCGCCTTAAGTAGTCATTAAGGCTACACAATTATGAGGAACTGATTTTTCCAATTTTTTGTTATGTTGGTGGAAGTTGGGACGGCATGGACATGAGAGTGGGAGATCATTAGACGCTTGAAAAGTAATTGATCGAGTACTCTATTGTCAATAGACTGATATGAATAAGACCAAAGTGAGATTATATTTTTGCTTTTGGAAATTTCTATAAATAAAGAAAAGTAAGCAATAATGCTTTTGACATATTGATAACTTTGTCATCTATGTTTTCTAGTTTGATTATCGAATTTCTCCAGTCGTATTGAAAAAAGCAAGATTAAGTAGGTAATGTGCAGCAAATTAATCGGAAATATTTTTCCAACTTAAAGTGGTTCGCGACTCAACAAATACTATATTATATTGGAGTTTTATCATGAAAGAAAGTATGTGATGAGAACGAACAATCTTAAATATACTCCTTTAAGTTACATAAAACAGAAGTCAAAGAAGACAACCTTTTGAAAGATGCAGATGCTTGGGCAAGGTAGAGATAATGCAGAAAAGAACAAACTTCTCAAGCTGTATTTGCATGTGAATAGAAATGACGCTCTTTTGCCATTTAAAAAGATAGGAGAGGAAAAGGATCTGATTTGAGATTTTTCTTACGGGAGCTGCAATGGTGAGTGTGACATAAATCTAAAAGTGTGGAATATACAAGTTATGGATCTGATTTTTCTTACGGGAGCTACAATGGTGAGAGGAAAAGGATCTGATTTACCATTTAACAATTGATTGATTTTTCTTTGAGAAGTTTACGCTCATCAATAATTAGATATATATATATATATATATATTTATTTATAATAAATAAGGAGTACATCTTTTTGTCTTATAATATAGTTTTCCACTGTTTTGTGCTTATGAAATCAAACACGTACATTTTTTAATTGGTTGCCCCAAATTTTGAGAAATCTAATTGGCAGACTAAAATTGTCTTTCATTTTTTTTTCCATGGACAATCTATTTGAGAGGAAAAATATCATGAAAAATATCTTCCATTTTTTTTTTAACTTAATCTACAATATTCCATTGGTTTTGCTATTACAAAGATTTAGTGGTGGGAAGTATATCGCCAATAAAGAGAACTTTTAGTCACGATGCCAGCATTAGTAATTATGTTATCGAAGATTCATTTAATCCTCTCTATTTTGCAGATTAAAGAAAAAAACCGTGCAACAGAGGGGCAATAAAACTGGAGATAGTAACGATGAAGATGATGATGATCCAATTAACCTAACCTAAGTCAACATAAAGGAATTAAGGATAGGAGAGCACAAAAAAATTAACTAACGTCCAAACTTTCTCTGGAAATTCTAACCCTTCATTTTCCATTGCTAAAAATCTTTATTTTCACCAAGAATATTCATCCCTGAAAATCAATTTCACACAAAGGCTTACACACAAAGAAACCGAAAAAAAAAAAAAAATGAAGGAAGCGCCTAACAAAACCCTAAACGAAGAAAAGCCCGAGAAGAAACTTATCATCATGCTTTGCGAGAGAGATTCCAAGAACATACTGCATCATTGCTAAGGAATTTGTATGGTTTCTCTCCCTCTCGGTTCCATCTTCTTCGTTCCTTCTTTTACTCCTGGGCTTCCTTCTTCTTCTCGCCTGCAACCCTCAAACGTTCGAACAGTTGTGGCCATTCCGTCTGCCTCGATCCACTGCCGGCGCTCTCCCGCATGACAGAATGCATCGATTCTGGACCTTGAGTTGCGGCACCCTGATTATCCGTTCCACGATTCGACCTCAGTAACGGCCGCTGCCTCGAACTTGTATTAGTGCTATCGAGTGTCAAAACGTGGTCGTCTCTTCTTTGTCCGTGAGACCCCCTCATTGATTCTTGATCAAGAATCATACTCGGCCCCTCCGCCGATTCTTGGTCTTCGACCCTCGCTATTTGATCATCAGGGACGACCTTCTCTCGCCCTTGTTCAGAGTCAACCCTTGCCCTTCGTTCATCACCAACATCACCGTCGCTTTCCCTTCGATGCGATCCCTCAGCCAATTCTTGATCTTGGGCTGTCGCCGTCTGATCATCAGGAACGTTCTCCCTCTCTTGTTCGGGGTCGATGCTCGCAGTTCGATCATCTCCTGCTCGATCACCAGCATTACTGCTTCGCAAAGCAAAAATGAAGTTCTCTGAAGTTTGCATCAAGTAGTAGCGACCCGGTACCGAATAATTAAGTCGCCTTCGATCAAAAAGAATAAAACAATCAAGCCGCTGATGCGATTGCGACTGCCTTGATGTTTCTCCGGGCTCGTCGCCATTTCCGCTTGTCCTTTGTGAATCTTGGGCTCTTTCCATTAGATCAGAGAGAAGAGAATTCTCTCGGTTCTCCAAGAAAGAAAAACCCGTGTAACTTCAGCGGAAGACTTAAGCTCTGTATGGTGGTCTCTCTCTCTGAAACTCTTGGATATATAATGTAAAATGGCTCCTGGAGGTTTAATTTGCAGGTGGCGATACGCCAAGCTTATTAAAAGCAGTTGAAAAGCAGTTATTATTCGTTGACGGTTCAAGAAAGCTGAACTAGTCAGATGTACATATCTCCAAAGCCAGTTCTTTACTCGATTACTTTTATCAACAAATTAGTCCATAAAACTATATATTTTAATGCACTTGGAACTTTTTGCGTGAATATTGAAAAATAAAGATTTTAGCGTCGGAATATAGTTACATTTATTTCACCCGACGCAAAGCATGACATACTCACCTACTGCTCCGCTTCATGTGATTATTCCATAAAACAACTATTTTCACCTGTGTATTTTACATAGGATATGTCATTATGCACTTGCTAACAAGTAATTCTATAGTTGGTTTTCACATTGATTTATAGACGACTAGCAAAAAATTGACAAATAGGCAGAAGGGTCCTTTTTTTTTTTTTTTTTTATCAGCAATATTGATATCATAAAGGATTTCTGCTTATTTTCTAATTCAAGATCAAGGGAAGGTTGGATAATCGATCTAGCTAATCAATGGGGTTTGGGGGGCTGTTTTTGTCCTCCGCCGCGCGAGCATCCTTCCTCCTCTATCCTTCCTCTTTCCTCTCGGTTTTCCCTGGCTTCCCTCAGCAGCAAATCTCTCTCTCTCTCTCTCTCTCTCTCTCTCTCTCTCTCTCTCTTCAAAAACCAGAGAACCAGCAAAGGACTGCTTTCTTCTCCAGCAAAAACCAGCCCCGCCCCCCTCCTTTTCCCCCTTTCTGGCCCCATGTGGGGAAAAAGGAAAGGGAAACGAAGGAGGGGGCTGGCCTAAGGTTGGCCCTAGGTTGGCCCTAGACCCCCCCGGATGTGGTTTTTTTGTTTTTTAATTAAAAAAAGTTTAAATTTCTTGAATGTTATTTAATATTAGTAATGCAAATGTTCCTAATGTTTATATGCGATGCATTGTAATTAAAACACGGTACGTCTTAATGAAAATTATTTACTTTACTTTTTACTTTTTTGTTTTTTAGAGAATAATTCCTAATTTTTTACGCAATTAAGTCTTAAGTAAAAGACAAAATTTAGGTGTCAACATTGATTTCATTAGACTGGTAGTTTGGTTTGAGTCCTGATCTTAAGACCAACAAGTTCGGTCCCTAGTTCCAAATGTTGAGAGATAGTTTGTGGAGTATTACATATCAATTTTGCTTTCCTAACTAATAGTTTCTATGAAATTGGTGATTCCCTAGAAGAATTCCAATATTCTCAGCTTGACATCATACAAAAATTTGGTCTAGGATAAACAATTTTAGCATTATAATTTCATTAAATGTCTAGAAAGTGGCTTTCTTTCCGGACCCACTACAACCCGTAAGTAAATGATTTTTGGTTGATTAAACTCACTCCTACCTATATGCCAAATTTTAGGCAACCCAACCTCTCCCAAGCCATTAAAAATGATTTGAAATTCATTTTGCCACCTCTGCAAGAGATCGATGTATTACTTGTGAGGGGCCAGTTTTTGAGACATGTTGAAAAACAATAAATTATTTTTTTCTTTTAAAATAACAAATATTCTGCACATATATCACAAAATAATGAAGAATGGTATGCTCATACCACATTTACCCCAAACCAATTTTCATATAACAAAAACTCTCAAACTGTAAATGTCACGTATGTGTACCAATTTGGAGTTTCTTTATGATATGGATTTTTGTTTTGGAAAAATATGGCATGGATCGAGTAGTTTGAGATTGTTCATGATACAAAAATTAGTTTTGGTTATATCTATTGCAGATACTTGACGATGAAATACAAATTCTTCTTTATCATCATGCATTCTTTTTCTTCTTTTCCCCGGTGAAAAACAAATTCGCAGTGTGTTTTTCCAGATAAGGCCTTGAAAGATTAAATCACATTAGAATAACTTAAAAATATATTAACTTTGGTAAAAAAAAAAAAAAAATATTGCAATCTCATGCAATCACACTCAACACTCTTTTCATGTTGTTATCAGGTGCATCGAATGAACTCCCCGTTAAAAGAGAAGAAAAGAATGACTCTGCAAGCAATGCAAGACGAGAAAATGCAGAGATACACGTGCCTTTCGAAATACTCTCAATAGTTAAGTCTGCCGTGCAAATGTTTATACGTTTTCCTACCCACCAACATTATCTCGGTTCTTTTATGCTTTGAAAATCAAGTTAATGGGCTCTCGAAATGTCGCATTCACGCATAGTAGGTATGCACTTGACTGACGAACAAACAATCCAGATTATGAATCACAAGTTATGCAAAATCCATAGACCGATCAATTTATCAGGAGGGTGACTGGAAGCTAAACCATAATTTCGTTGAAGTTGATGATGTTCGATTGATGAAGATGTAACATAATTATCCACAGAAAAGAACGAATTCACGTATAGCCAGTCTTCTAAATTGAAGATAAACGAGGCAAGAAGGACTGCGTATGTGGTTTTGGAAATCCTGTTGCTGGTAAAATTCTAGGAAGAGACGGAGGAATCCGGCATTTGCCTTAACTGTCCCCTCGCCATCGCTGTCAGACTCCAACGGTGAGAACAGATGCTCGCATCCATGCTCACCCAGCACCATCAGGGTCTCGCAGCTCGGCTCGGACCCATCGATCACCTGGATGCTCGAGAACGCCAAATACATGTTAGCTGGGTTCATTTCTATGTGGAGGAAGCCCAATGAATTGCAAGCGGCCTTGAGTCCATATGATAAGTTATATAGAGAAATAGAGTTTCTCATTATCTTTACAAAAGAAAAAGAGAAAGTAGAAAATCTAGGGTTGTGGCAATATCTGATTTACATCAAGTTGACGTCGAAGGTTGATTCGTGGTCCGATTAAGCTGAAATTTTATCAGCATGTTTGTGGCGCAATTTTCTCGAATTTGAACGGTTTGATTTTCGTTTGAAGCTTCCTACATCAAGTTTTTCGTGGATTGATCAAAATCTGCGTTTTTGATTATATTTATCCTTGATCTTTTGTGAAATTCAAGTGTATTACCAAGAATTATGTTATTGAGGTTTTTGCTGCTATGTACCTCTAGTATTTGCTACAGAAGAACTTTGTTCATCCAATTTTGTTGATAGTGAAGATTTTCGGGTGAACTCCGGTCCCGTGATTTTTTTATCTTCTCATATCGAGTCGGTTTTCCATGTAAAAAATCGTCTTGTGTTCGCGTGCTTAGTATTTATTTTACTATACTATATCAATTTCTATTAGGTTTACACAAAATGAGAGATTATTTTATTTCGTTGTGTTGATTCGATATTGTTCAAATTGTTATTATTCTCCCATTAGAGTAGTATCAGCGCTTCTGGTTATTGCTTGATTTTTTTGCCTTGTGTTAAATAATGGAAATGAATACGAGCATAATGTTCACACTGAATAGTTCAAATTATCATATTTGAAAATGGAAGATGGAAGACCTTTTATATGTGAAAGATTTTTACTTGCTCGTATTTGCCGAGGAGAAACCAGATAATATGTCACACGCCGATCCTCAGGCACGCACACATCCGTCTCACTTGGTTGATTTTATAATGCGATATCCCAGGACAATGTATCGCCGACCCTTTCATTTTTTTAGCACATGCGGAAGCAGTTAAAATCCCCAGACAATAAAACGATGGGATAGAAAAGTGGGGCCATATGTCGCGAACTCTTTTTTTTTCGGCGCCCGCAATCGGGTACGAGCGCCTAAGGAGGCTAATGGCTCGGCTGAAATTGGTTAAGCCCGGACTCTCCCAAGTCCACCAATTCACGACTTTAATAGTCTGAGTTTTTAACCTGTAAATTAATTTTTAAAATGGAGTCGCCACTAATCGATTTGGGGTGGGTTGATTAGAAACCCAAGTGAAGTATCGGGAGAAATACTCACTCCCGAGCAACCGAGAAATTAGGATCTGTGACTTGATTACACTAGTTAATCACTAATGCCCTTTCGGTACCTAATCTTGTTTAAACCATGAGGTTTTTTGGATGTTCGAGGGATTTTTCATGCATTTTTGGGAGGAAAAACATTTTTTAGTCATTTTCTAATTTTTTGGACACAAAAGGGATTTTTTTTTGTTTTTTTTTTGGTATTTTTTGGAAAAATACAAGTCTTTTTGGCTTTTTCTGAATTTTTTGGCTTTTTCATGAATTTTTGGCTTTTTTTGGATTTTCGGCAAAAATCTGAAATATTTTTGATTTTTTGATTTTTCGGAAAATAAAATATTTTTAATATTTTTTGAAAATAAAACATTTTTTATTTTTTGATTTTTTTAATTAATTAATTAATTATTTATTTAAAATATTATTTTATAAAAACTGACCCGGGTCGGATCCGCGGGTTGGGTTCGACCCGGGCCAGCGATCCGAACGAGGACGGGCCCGCGTTGCGGGCCCGACTCGGATTTTTTTGCTTTTTTCATAAAAATTCAGCCCACACACGCGGAATTGGGCCTACTTCACAAAAGGGTGCAACCCAACAGCAAACCGGCCCACGCGTACAACCCGGCCCGACGAAACCCTACCCGGACGCCAACCCGGATCCGCCCAACTTCGACCCGGATTCCCGCCGCCCCAAAAATCGCGGAAACCCTACCCGAATCGATCCACGCCCGACCGGCTCCGACCTCGCGACCCGATTTTGGAGCCTTCGAGATCCGACGATCCGCGGCGAAGGCGACCGAGCCCGTCTCGGTCTAAGCTCGGGCCTCCACCGCACCGCCTTGACCCCCATCCCGCCGGTCGTCGTTGTAGCCGATCCGTTGTCCACCCGTCACCGCCGGTCCGCGCATTCAACCGTGGTGCTCGTGTGGAGGATTTTCGTCGAACGCCCGGAGGACTCCGGCCGATAGGGGCGGGATTGAGCCCATTCGGGGTCGGAATCGTGACGGGGTTCCGAGCGGACGAACGACGGAGACCGGGGAGGAGACGACGGATGGTCGGGGCCGGAACTTGCGTGAAGCCAGCGGCCACGAATCCCGGCCGGACGAACCCAGAACAGACCAAGAAGAAGAACGAACCCTAGCTTACCAGATCTAGGTGACGACGCGAGCAGCAGGCGTCGCTGGAGGCGGAGCGGCGGGGACGCCGAGCCAGGCGTTCGGTACTGCGCACGGCGAGAAAGCCCTCGTTGACAGCCTCCTTCTTTCTCCGAAACCCTAGATCTCAGCCTCGACTTCCTTCTTCACCCTCAGATCTAGCCCTCTCTCTCTTCGGGTTTGTTTGCCGCCGGCCTCCCCCGATGTCTCTCGGTGGGAGGTCGTTTAAGCTCACGACCCGCTCTCTCGCTTGGCTTGTTCTTCGATTTCCCCCTTGAAGTCTCTCAAAGGGAAGATCTCGGAGTTCGCCGTGTCCTTCGACGGAGGTGGTGCCTCGCTATTTATAGGGGAGGGGTTGGCCGGTCGACGGGGATTCGGGCGCGGGTCTTCGCACGCCGAACGAACGCCTGTGGCCGAACCGGCGTCCCATCCTCGCTCCTCCAACAAAGCGTGCTCGGCATTGAAGGCGGCCATTAATGGCGCCTGAGATCTGTCATCTCCGACCGACGTCGGCCTACCCTCCTCGGCCATAGGTTGTCTTCGAGTGCGTGAGTTGCGGGCGTAGGGGGAAGAAGGGAGAAGAAGGAAGAAGAAGAAGAAAGAGGGGGCCGGGCTAGGAGGAGAAGGAGGGTGGGCTTGGGCCCGCGAAAGGGAGAGAAAAAGGAGAGGGCCGGGCCTGGCCGCCAATTCTTGTTTTCTTTTGTTTTTATTGATTTTTTTTCGTTTTTGTTATTTGTTTTGTTTATTATCCGAAAAAAAGGAAAAATACATAAATAAAGAAACTAAAGCCAAATTAATAACCTAATTAAAATTTTAGGTGTCAACAGTTGCCCCTCTTTGAAGGTGAGTTCGCAGAGGTTACATTCAAAGATAAACCCGATACCTAAATTTTGTCTATACATATGCAATAGATTATATGATATTTAAGACCTAGTGTCCTATGCAGAAAATGAGCAATATAACATTGCATATACTAAGACAGATAAAGAAGATACATGTAGTTACTTACCGAGAGTGAGTGAGATAGGGTGTGAACCCCGGGTTTTGGCAAGTATCAAGGCGTCATCTTACCTGTTGCATGAGGAGATTGCTTCTCCAGGACCCGAACCATTCTTCGGTCGCCTATTGGAGCAATACGTGATTTGTCTAGGACCCGAACCTTTCTTCGGTCGCCTTGACGGGGAATTGCCTTCCTAGGACCCGAACCATTCTTCGGTCACCTGTTAGAGCAATAAGTTGGTTTGTCTAGGACCCGAACCTTTCTTCGGTCGCCTTGACGGGGAATTGCTTTTCCAGGACCCAAACCTTTCTTCGGTCGCCTGTTAGAGCAATAAGTTGTTTTGTCTAGGTCCCGAATCTTTCTTCGGTCGCCTTGACGGGAGATGCGCCGACCTTTCTCAGGGCATCTGTTTGTTGGGAGATAGTACTTGGACGATCACAAGTACAAACTCTTGGGGGATACTTGGATGATCACAAGTATCGAAGGGGTACTGACGATCACGGTACAAACTCTTTGGGGATACCGGATGATCACAAGTATCGATACTGCGGGACAACTCGTACAGGTCGAGTGTCAATAAGAGGGAGTACCCGGCAAGTGGTGAGTACTCAAAGACAAGGGGATAGAAATATGCTTACCTGGCAATATCTCTGATCTCTAAGAGTATGTCTACTATTTGCACAATATACACACATGATTGTATGTGTTGTAAATTCATGAGTTCAAATGAGATTCATGCATGACAACTTTGTCTGCTTTGTATCATTCGAATTCCACTGGGGAAGATTTTGAAAGACAACCTTTATTCATAATGTAGATGTCTTGAGCATGCCAGATGAGGGACTTTCAGTCTGAAAGAACTTTCCGCTCACTCTCATGGAAAAGGCTATCTTGACCATTGATGCAGGATTTATAAGGACCACACTATCTCACTATCATCATGTCAGCAGGGGTCTGAGTATTCTCGCAAACGGTACGACTTTACCAATGTGAGAGGTCTTTGTTGAAACTGTGATGAAGTCTTGGTCAATGGCTCATCAAAAGGGACCATCAAGGTCGAAGCCGATGGACAAAAATACTGCACGATCATCTCCGGGTTTACAAGTCAAGAACCCTGCGAAAAGAGATAGAGTAATCTTGCTCGTACTTCTTTGAGCGATGCTTATATACACATGAAATCTTACGTTAATTGAAGTGCCCCTAGTCTGAAGAGACTTTTACAATGAGAATGTGACGTAGACTTGGCTCATATGTAAGAGGGTGAGAGTTCGTGACTGTCTTGGCGTTTGTCACTGGTCTTTTCTTCTCACTGTTAGATAGAGGCTCTATGGATCACAACATCAACTTTTTCTTGGCTGTATTTTTGACTGGGGGGCATTGGCCTTGCTTTTTTATGCCCCTATTTTATTCCAGTTCTTCATTCATGGGCATTGACCTTGCTTTTACCAGGTACACTGCTTTTTTATACCCATATTTTGTCTTTGTTGCTTGAGAGCTGATCTTGGCAGGTTCAAGCAAACGCCTTTGTTAGACTATTGAGTCTTCATCTTTTGCCAGTGCTTCTGATTATGTTACTTAAATGGCAGTAGCTTCTGCTTTGCCTCCATGTGAGGGTGAATTTACAGACTCACTCGGGTTTACAATGAATACAAGTGCGTAAAGAAAGAATTGCTCTTCGTCATTCTAGGGCACTTAAATTAATGCGAGTGTTCATATGCAATAAAAACACCCAGAGATTGATGCAAGTGCGAGCAAGAAAATTTCTATCTCTCTTCTCACCTTGTGACGTTGCTTCACCTCCGATCTGGCCCAGTGTGGGGTGGTTCTTGATAGGGATAAGACAGAAATTTCATCAGTGTATGGGGCTCAATGAGGTGAGCGATGGAATGCCTCTCACTATTTTGGTTATCGTACCATTCGCGAGAGAACTCTTTACCCTGCAGCCATGGAATCTTCTACGCTCATCTCACAAGTGTATAGATGGGGGGGGGACTGTGTGTAGGATATAGCTTGCCTGTCATCATTCTAACGCGCCTCATCCAGCATGCTCAATCAATCTTGTATTCTTCACTTAGCTGTCTATTCTAATAATCCTCAGTGGAATCAATGACTTAGACAGACAAAATCATCATGCAAAATTCATCTGGAAGTGACATGCAACATTTTGAGTATGATGGAGTTTGAACTCTTCAAGACAAGTGAATGGTTTCGACTCAAAAAAGACCCTATTGATAACTTTAAGAGTTAACATAATGGTGTTTCCAAATATGTTAAATTTTGAACATCAAAAGGGTTATTCGCAAATGGGTGTCGATAGTTGTCTCTATTGATTAGGGATATGACACATGAATGATCAGTCGGGGTTGGGAATCTGATCGGGCATCTCTACTTTTGCCCCTGCAGAAGAGAAGACGTACAAGTAGATCAATTAGTCTGGCCGAAATCAAATGTGAGTTGAGGCCTGAAGATGTTCTGTCATTTGCTTTGGCAATACTTGAGATGCCATTTTGCTTGGGAGAATTTATCATGCCTCTCATTGATCTGTTATCTTTGTTTTTGACAGTTGGGTGATCCTACAAAAGATAGGAAAGAAGGTGTCAATCACGATTTTTTACAGGAGTTTAAACAACTGGGAGCGATACAACATTACCCTTCACTGCTTTGCAGATGATTGGATGGACCTTAAATGCGAGTGGGACACGAAGTCCTATGTCTTTTGCTTCGTTAGATCACCTGCTTTCTCGTAATTTGCAAGCGCAAGAGAAGCAAAATTTTTTTTTTATTATTTTTTTACCAAGCGGCTAACTGCCGCGTCGGGGATTCGAACCCCCGACTTCGGACCTTTTCGCTTCTTCCCGGATACCACTCGGCTAAAGGCGCCGACGGTGTTCATAGGGCGCTGCTTTTTTCATTTAACCGACTCGGTTCCTGGGCGTCACGTCCTTTCATACCAAATTAGGTAAATTGATATGGGTAATTTGATTTGTCCAAATTAATCATTAAGCTTGCTTCTTGAATCCTATGCTTCCTGTCAATAGGAGAAAATATGTCAAAAGTGAGTTCAGATACTAGGAGTATTGGAAACATACCAAATTACTCTTCCCCAGAGTTTATATTTGCTGACTCCTAGGGATATTTGAATGTCAATGACGGCCTTTTGTTTTCGACATAGTTCAATGTCTCTTTTGATTGGCCCTCCTCGTTTGTGGCCCCGTGTGTACATGATTGATGATTTGTAACGCATTCCTTTTGTGGAATTCTGTCTTTGACCATATGACCATTAGCAGCATTGAGTAAAGTCATGTACTTCAAGCTTCTATGGAATCTGATATGGATAATCAAAACCTTTAATTTCTCTGATGGCAATTACTTCTTGCGAGAGCCTGCGTCTGGAACAGAAAATGAAGCTTCCAGATTCTAAGATTGTTGATTGGGACAGAAGGTTTCTTCTAACCAGATCGGTTCTTGAATGACGCGTTCTTTACACCGAGTTGAGCGAATTTGACATGGATTACTCTTACGAGTCTGCCTGGGTAATGTCGATTTGCTCAAGTTATGCCATGGAATTTGCTATTTGATTTTCAACACTTCTTTAAATGCTGGTGATTATCATTCATTTTTCTTCATCGAGTCAACCAAACACACACTTTTTTATGATGGTGGAAATACATCACTCATATATAAAGGTGCATAGGCATTTTCATTTTGATAGAGAAGTGCTTGGCAATGCCAGACAATGAACATCTTTCAAGGGTAGTACTTTTTCACAGCATCGGAATTAACTGGTTTAGAGAATTCTCGCCCATCCATCTCAGTTAGGATCAAGGCTCCTCCAGGGAGTATCTTCTTTATTACATAAGGACTCTTGTAATTTGGGGCGAACTTGCCTCCGGGTTCTGGAAAGATTGGCAGTGTCTTTCTCAAGACTAGCTCGTTTACCTCAAAGTGCTTGGGTCGCACCTTTTGATTGAACGATCGAGCTACCCTCTGTTGGTAACACTGACCATGACAGAGGGCTTTCAGTCGTTTTTCGTCTACCATATTCAGTTGCTCAAGCCTTTGTTGTGTCCATTCTTCCTTGGACAATCCTGCCTGGGATAAAATTCGTAAGGAAGGGATTTCTACTTCTACAGGCAAAACTGCCTCCATGCCGTAAACCAAGGAAAAAGGCGTTGCCCCAGTGGAAGTTCGAATCGAAGTTCGATATGCTGTTAGTGCGAAGGGTAACCTCTCATGCCAGTCGCGGTAGTTTTCAGCTGTCTTGGATAGGATTCTCTTGATGTTCTTGTTGGCGGCTTCCACGGCTCCATTCATTTGTGGACGATAAGGGGACGAGTTCAAATGTTGGATTTTGAACTCAGAAAACAATTGATCAATCAACTTGTTGTTCAGGTTTGACCCATTGTCGGTGACGATAGCTTCCGGTACGCCATAACGAGCGATTATGTCACGTCGATGAATTTCATAACGTTTCGTGCGATTACGCTTGCATAGGATGTGGCCTCGATCCATTTTGAGAAGTAGTCGATTGCAACCAAAATGAATCGGTGCCCATTTGACGCCTTCGGATTGATTGGGCCAATTACATCAATGCCCCACATTGAAAATGGCCACGGCTCAGATAACTGATGCAATTCAGTTGGAGGGACATTTATCTTGTCCCCGTGAATCTGACAACGATGACAGCTTCGCACATGCTGAGCACAATCACTCTCTAAGGGGAACCAGTAATAACCCAATCTCATTATTTTCTTGGCCAACATATGTCCATTCATGTGAGGGCCACATACTCCCCAATGTATTTCTTGCATTATTTGTGTGGCTTCATTTGCATCCACACACCTTAGCAGGACTGAGTTATATGATCTTTTGTACAAATTTTCACCGCTGACGAAAAACCTCGAAGCCATTTTCATTAGGTATTTTCGATCAGAGGGAGTGCTTTCTTTAGGGAATTCCTGCTTCTGGATGTACCTCATGATGTCATAATACCAGGGTTTTCCGTCGGGCTCTTCAGTTATAGTCATGCAATGGGCCTGTCTTGTCAGGACTTCAATCTTTAAAGGCTCTACTTCTAACCCTTTCGTTACTTGTAACATAGATGATAGTGTTGCTAGTGCATCGAACCGGTTATGAATTCTAGGTAGGTATTCAAACGAGACGTCCCGGAATTCTCCTACCAATTCTTCCAAGTAGTCGTGATAAGGCACTAGTTTGGCATCTCTTGTCTTCCACTCGCCCACGGTCGGAGGATAATTAAGGCGGAGTCACCGAACACTTTTAGTTTTGACACTTCCATTCCAATAGCCGCTTGTAGGTCGAGAATGCATGCTTCATATTCGGCTATATTGTTGGTGCATGGAAACATCAATTTTGCAGCCACAAGATAATGTTGCCCATTTGGGGATATCAAGACCGCCCCGGTGCCTGACCCTGACAAATTTACAGCTCCGTCGAAGAACATAGTCCATGTGTCCTCTTCTATTGTTGAAATTCGGTCATCCGGGAATGATCCTCGCGTACTTCTTTAGGACAATCTGCTAACATATCAGCAATCACTCGACCTTTAACGATTTTTGCGACATCACTTGGATGTCGAATTCGAGATCGGGATTTGCCATTTGGCCAATTTTCCCACCAAGGCCGGACAACCGAGCAAATACTTGATTGGGTCACTCTCGATTACAAGGAATGTCTTGGTAATGCAAGATATCTTTGCCGGAGTCTATGCAACACCCATACCAATGCAGCGCATGTTTTTTCTGATTTGGAGTAGTTTTGTTCTGACATGGTGAACTTTTTACTCAAATAGTAAATGGCTCGTTCCTTCCCATCATGGGGTCCTTTCTGTGCCAACATTGCACCTAGGGATTCACTGTTGATGGTAATGTAGAGGGTCAAAGGGTGTCCTGGAGTCGGGGTACTAAAACAGGGGTTTCATCGTGCACGCTTTAAATTTTCAAACGCCAGTCGGCAGTCATCATCCCATTTGATTTGTGCATCTTTCCTGAGAAGTTTAAAGAAAGGCTTTGCAGTTTCGGAAAGCTGGGAAATGAATCGCGCAATGTAATTTAATCTTCCCAGGAGACTCCGGACTTCTTTTACGATCGAGGAGGAGGTATCTCAAATATCGCTTTAGTTTTTGACGGGTCCACTTCTATCCCTTTACAGCTCACAATGAATCCAAGTAATTTGCCAGAAGTTGCCCCGAACACACATTTCGCTGGATTTAATCGCAACTTAAACTAGCGAAGTCGCTCAAATAGTTTCTCCAGGGTCTTCACATGGTTTTCTCCATGTTTGGTTTTAGCGATCATGTCATCGACATATACTTCAATTTCTTTGTGCATCATGTCATGGAAAAGGGTAACCATGGCTCGCTGGTAAGTTGCTCCAGCATTTTTCAGGCCAAAAGGCATGACCTTATAATGGAAAGTTCCCCATGGAGTAATGAACGCCGTTTTTTCCTTGTCTTCCTCCTTCATCTTTATTTGGTTGTATCCCGAGAATCCATCCATAAAAGAGAACAGTTTGAACCCCGCAAAGCGTACTATCTACCAGAACATCTATGTGGGGTAATGGGAAATCATCTTTCGGGCTTGCTTTGTTCAAGTCACGATAGTCGACACAAACACGTATTCGACCATCCTTCTTCTTCACTGGCACAATGTTTGCTACCCAGCTAGGGTATTGCGAGACTTCGAGGAAACCCACTTCAAGGAGCTTCATTACCTCTTCTTCAATCTTTTTTGACAATTCTGGCTTGGTTCTTCTTAGCCGTTGCTTCTTGGGGGCCATATCAGGGTTGGTTGGCAAACTATGCTCCACGATCATTGGATCAAGGCCTGGCATATCCGTGTATGACCATGCGAATACGTCTTGATACCTCTTTAAAAGAGCAATCAGATCTGCAGCTTCTTCTTCAGGAAGGCTGGCGCCAATCTTTATCTCTCTTGGACCTTCTATGCTGCCTAAATTGACAGTGACGGTGTCTTCAGTGGTAGAGGGCCTTGCTTCTTCATGACGCTCCCAGTCTCGTTGAATTTCATCGGAATTATCAAAGTCATCATCTGAGCTATCAGAATTGCTATCATGGCTATTCATGATGTTGGTTTGGACCGTTCCCATACCCTACTTTCGCCGCTAGATTACTCCCGTGTCATAGAGTAGATAGGCTAAGGGAATAAATAAGGCTAACAGCATGAATGCTTCTTTCTTTTGAAAAGGTGATAAATTGTTCTTGAAGATTTAGGACAAGGAACATGAGGAGACCCGGGCCTCAGATTTCTTCTTTCATTTGATGGCTGGCTATCATCAACGGGCCGGTTTGGTGTGTCTCCTCATGCCCTCAAAATGTTTTCAACTTTATTTATTAGTAGACGGATTTACAAGGTGATTTCAAAAAATAGTTCCTTGAGTGGAACTGATGTTGAAAACAAAACAAGCCAAAATTTAAGATATATGTACGGTCTCCCATGTAGGGGAGTATGCAAAGGAATTAAAAAAGGGTTCTACTCGAGCGGGCCTGCACCCATTTCCCCTGACGGTCCTTCGTTGATAGCGCCCACGAAGAAGTCTTCATACCAGTCACCAGTCACGCCTCCTTGTGCTCCCAACTTTGTGAATTTCAGATCGTCCATGCCTCCCCATCCATCAGGGACGATGCTCTGATGATGGTCATAGAAACCTTGGGGAATTGAATAGTTGACATAATAGTCGAATTTACCACTTGGTTGGCCCAAAGTGTCCATGATTGCCTTTCCTCTATGTGCTTCCTTAGCATGCTCATGGAGCATGGTATGGGTGCTAGGTACCACAAGAAGGTCATCTTTGCCATAACATAGCCACGGGGAGCGGAACGTGAATACCCCAGCATCCAAAAGATCCTGAATCTTGTCTCTCAGGATGGTACAGTCATCTAGCGAGTGTCCTAATTCCCCCGAATGATAGTCACAGTACTTGGATGGATCATAATCAAGGAAGTACTCCGGAGTAGGACGCCTCAGTTCCCTAGAGATTATTCCTTGCTCTAGGAGGATGGGGAAAATAGTGACCATCGATTTAGGAAGAGGCGAATATGACCGCATGCTTCTTGAGGACTGTGGTAGCCGAGCTCCTTGCCAGATTGTGTCAGTAGGGTCTTCTTCACTTTGGCTACCAACTCCCCATTGTGACGAGAGCGGAATGTACGGGCAGCTTGAACAAAATTTTCTGTCAAGTGGTATATGCTATCGCGTAGTTCATCGACTTGACGCTGAAGCTGGGTGAATGAAAAGTTATCACCTGTTTCTTCTAGCTGTTCCTCCTCAATGGCACCTACGAAAAGGTCCCCAAACATGGTGGTCACGTCATCTGGCCCTTCTTTCTTTGTAAGTACTGGCTGAGTTATGCTCTTTTGACCCATGCCCAAATAAATGGGAAACTTCATGCTTTCATGGTTGAATTTCTTTGGAACGCCGATCATTTCTTCTTCCTCATGCATCATCTTTGCAGGGCCTGGGAAGGTTTCCTCAAGGCGAGGGTATACAAGGCCGGTCTTCTTTTTTGCTTTTCCTTCACGGTATTGCTCCTGATATCCTAAACCGATGGTGTGAGGTCTCCTCAAGGCTTTGATAGGCTCGCGGATGCCTTGGCTTCCCCTGCCGAGCCCTTGACCCGGGATAAAACCGTATCCAGTCATGATTTTCCCTACCATGATTGCAATGCTTGATATTTCGGGGACAAAGGATGGAGTCCCTCGAGATTCATGTATAGTAGACACAAGCTCGAACGATTGATAACTGGATTCATTTTTGTCACCAGGTTCAACATAAGGGATGGCTGTCTCATGGTAGATGCGGTGATCTTCTTCTCCGCGGATCGTGATCAGTTTTCCTCCAATCACGAACTTTACATTTTGGTGGAGGCTTGAAGGTACTGCTCTAGCAACGTGGATCCATGGGCGGCCTAAGAGGAAATTGAACGCAGTGGGGATATCCATCACCTGGAACAAAATTTTGAATATGGTTGGGCCTATTTGAACGTCAAGCTCGATCTCTCCCACTGTTTCCTTCTTTGTTCCATCGAATGCTCGAACGGAAGTCTTAGGAGTCTGGATTCGTGATGTCTCTATTTTAAGACGACAGAGTGTTGCTAGTGGACATATGTTAAGAGCAGATCCATTGTCAATCAATACTCGAGCGACATGGGAGGCGTTGCACTTGACTGATATGTAGAGGGCCTTGGTGTGTCCTCTACCCTCCTCGAGGATCTCTTCATCAGAAAATGCCATTTGATCTTTTAGAAGGATGGTGTCGACAAACTCCTCGAGTTTGTCATGCTTAATCGTTTTAGGGACATGTATTTCACTTAATACCTTCATGAGGGATTTTTGGTGCTTGACGGATGTCGAAGTAATTCCGAAAAGAGATCTCGTGCTGGTGATTTCCGTAATTGTTCCACCACATTGTACTCGCTGGCTTTAACTACGGCCAAGAACTCCTTGGCTTCTTCGTCGTGATGGGTTTGGCAGTGCGTGTATTGGCTTGAGCATAGGTTCGCCGGATCTCGTGACTAAGCCAACATCGAGGTTGTAAGACCACGATCCTGCATTGTTGCCTTCGTATTTGTAGGGCTGGGGGATCTCAATGACTATAGCTGCTTCTGCTGTCGATGCTTGAACTATGGCTCCTTTCCCTTCAAAGACGTCCTCAAGTGGGGTGGAATCCTTCTTCTCTCTCTTTTCGTTTAGTGTGGCAAATTCTTCATCCCAATTGATGACGACTTGCGATATAGTAGAGACCATGCCAGTGTGGCCAGCGTACACAATTATTCCTACCTCTATCATTCTAGATACCCTTTCTTTCATTGTTGATAAGGGTGGTATTTCATCGCCTGAATAATACCCAATTTCTACTAGCCCTCGATAGATGTCAACAATATGTGCATTGACATTTTTGAGTTGGCTGGCTTCAGAACTGAATATTGCGTTTACTTTGTCAGTGTGATCGGGGAGCGGATTGCTTTGGACATTTGGTTTTGTAGTTTGGAATGAGAAAGCCTTAGTATCCAGCAAGTTCTGGATCCGATGCTTAAGGATGAAACACTCGTCAGTTGAGTGGCCTACTTCTCCCATGTGATAGTCACATTTTTTGGATGGGTCATAGCTGGAGAAGCTTTCGGCGTTGGGTCGCTTTGGCTCAATTGAGAGGAGGCTCTTGCTCCGGAGGATTGCCAAAACCTGTGATAGAGATCCAGGAAGTGGAGTGAATTGTCTTCTGTTGTTGTAACGCTGGGGTGGTTGACGACTAGTGGTCTGTTGTTGGCCTGTGTTTGCCTGAACGGTCGGGAGGTGACCGGTATTTGCGTGTAGGTTGCATTAACATCTACCGGGGTTCTTTGTCTTTTTTCAGGTTGAGCCTTCGCGACGGGTGCGGTTCGGTGAACCAGCCATCCCTTAACCCTATCTCAATCTGCTCTCCTACTGGAATGAGTTGATTGAATGATTCAGCGATCGTAGTCACCATTCGGTTGCGGTATTCATAGGGGAGGGTTTTGATGAACATTTTTCTTAGTTCAAAATCAGTTGGTTCGGGACTGATCTGGGCGGCTAGATTCCTCCATCTAATAGCATATTCTTTGAAAGATTCATGCTTTTTCTTTTCCGTGCGCTCGAGATCTTCACGAGAAGGGGTAATATCCATTATGAACTTGTACTTGCTTGAGGAATGCCTCACTTGCTTCACTCTATGTTTCGAGGAGGTTTATATTTTTTGTGATGTACCACCTCGGGCGGGACCTACTAGACTTGACTGGAACAATTGGATCATTAGAGGCACATTATTAATGTACTGGGTCATTCGAACTAAGTACATTTGCAAATGAGCCCTTGGGCAAGTCGTGCCATCGTATTTCTCGAACTCAGGCATTTTGAATTTTTCCGGCATTTTGACCTTGGAGTAGATGGAGAGGTCTGCTGGAGTAGGATCTTGGAGGCCCTGCAATTGTTTTAGCCTCTCTTCAAGTTTCTCAAGGCGTTTGTCATGTTCAGTTTTAGACAAACTGTTGGGCTTTGCTTTCTCAACTATGATTTGGTGCGTATCCTCCTCCAATTCGGGCATGTTATCATCGGTATCTCTTCCTTGATCACCTCGGGTAGACGATTGCGGTAACAATACTTCGATTGAGGCTGGGGCGGGAGCCAATTTGCCTTGGATGGAATCTATCTGCTTTGAGAGTTGTTGAAGCACATTGAAGACTTGCTTCATTTCACTTTCCATAATCTCAACACGGCTTGGTACATTTTCTTCGGCCATTCTAGCTTTTGGATTTGGTGAATATGACTATGACGTGATTACCTGGTAGCACAGAAAATGGAGAAAATGTAAATGAGGGAAACACATGAAAAACTGGTTCATGGCAAGGGTCGAGTCATTCTTATTTATTAACAGGAGATTTATACAATGCTAAAAAGAGCTCTTTACACCAGTTAGAACGACTCCGAGATATTCACATTAGAAATATTCACATCAAAAGTCCCATTGCCCATTTTTATATGCGATGGGAAGCTCCGATCTTGTGAAGCCGCTTGCTTCTTCGTACTAGCTTCGATACGTGTCTCTGCTGGTCTCCAAGCTCTTTTCAAGAGATTCGATTTGCCCTTGCAGGGTAAGTTTATCAACTACATCGGGGATTACTGGTTGTAGCTCCTTGGAAATTATATGGTTGAGGATGTAGAATGTTGATGCATGATGAACTTTTTCTTGTCCTTTTAACCTTCTGGGCACGATGATCTTTTCAGTGTGACATCTACTCCATGCGTTCTGAATTGTGCGGATCTCCTCCAAGTAGTTGTAGTCTGTACGGGTGAAAAAGATTCGGAATAATCCTGATTTGAGCGGTGGCGGGATTTCTTGGAGGACCACGTGCGACGAGCCACCCTATATGGATAATATGAGGTAGCTCCGGAGAGGCCCAAAGAACGGGATGGGGTTGTAATAATTAAGCGCAAAGCGCGCCTCTCCTGCAAAGAACCATTTAGCTCGCCATAGGAATGTCTCAGGGACCGGGTTTTTTAGCAAGTTAATCCACCGAGAATACTCTTCATTGGGAGAATATTTTTCCAAGGTTTGAAACTTTTGTAATGGGTGTTTAAACTCGTTGATTTCAAATATTTGCATGAGGTGCCCAAATCCTTTGATATGGGAAAAGAACCACATTTGTAAAATTTCTGGAGCGGCCCTCATGATTTTTTCTTTCTTTTCTTTAAAACGATTAAGGGATAAAAACGTTTCGGCTAAAACCATGTTCACATATCCTGCTCCAAAAATGACTTGATTTATCACCCATGTGATTGAAGGATTTATAGCATTCTTTCGATGGGGAAAGATAATAAAACCAAAGAATGCTAAAAGGAAAATCTTGGCTTTTTGGGTCATTGACTGTTTTTCAAAGCATTCAGTTAAAGATGATAGCGGAAAAGCATTGTTGTTGGCTTGAACAATTTCTCTTACCGAATGATTTTTTAGAAACCGTGATAGACTAACCACAGGGTCAATGCCGATTGGTGGTTTGGCAAGCTCGCTTCCCAGGGGCATTCCTATGGCGAGACTGTACTCTTCTAAAGTTGGAGTCAGTTCAAATTTGCCCAACATGAAGGTGGATGTTTCAAGGCACCGAAATGTGGTAGTGCTTGCATGACCCCGAGTGGATATTGATTTGGAGCAATGGGAGGAGATGACCGATTCTTGCTTTGACGCACTCTTGGCCGAGCTGATCTAACTGCTTCCACCATCTGAGAAGCTCTCCCTTTGGGCTAGGAATGAACTGGATATCAATTCTTCCCATCGCATATAAGAACGGAAAATACACAACCTGACCCTATTTTGCCATGAACCAGAAAGACTGAGTAAAAGTAAATAAATTACTTTGCTTTTAAAGAAAATGGCAAGTACAGAGACATACAAATGGGACGTGTGGCGCGATTTCTAACTCAGAAGGCTTGGTGAGATTAAAAGGATATCCGCCCGTCGCAGTCTCGCGTTAGCAGCATACCCTCCTAACCTCGGTTAAGAAATTCGGGGAAAAGAAAGGTAACCTCTACATCGCAGTCTCGCGTTCGAGGTCGTATCTTTCTTAACACCATCCTAGAAATCCTATGGCGGCCCAGGTCCGGCGGCCAGGTTGTGTGTGCCATGTGTAGTGTTTAAAACAAGGCATGCACAACGGTTTATAATCACAAGATAATCTATTTTAATAAAATAAATTTCTAAGCTTTTGACCTGTGTAAAGAAAAAAAAAAACCTAAGTCGGTAAAGAATTTAAACAAGACAAAAATGGCCTAAGTCTTCAAATTCCCCAACAGTCGCCAAGCTGTCGCGACCTCTTTTTTTGCGCCCGCAATCGGGTACGAGCGCCTAAGGAGGCTAATGGCTCGGCTGAAATTGGTTAAGCCCGGACTCTCCCAAGTCCACCAATTCACGACTTTAATAGTCTGAGTTTTTAACCTGTAAATTAATTTTTAAAATGGAGTCGCCACTAATCGATTTGGGGTGGGTTGATTAGAAACCCAAGTGAAGTATCGGGAGAAATACTCACTCTGCGCAACCGAGAAATTAGGATTTGGGACTTGATTACACTAGTTTATCACTAATGCCCTTTCGGTACCTAATCTTGTTTAAACCATGAGGTTTTTTGGATGTTCGAGGGATTTTTCATGCATTTTTGGGAGGAAAAACATTTTTTAGTCATTTTCTAATTTTTTGGACAAAAAAGGGTTTTTTTTTGGTATTTTTTGGAAAAATACAAGTCTTTTTGGCTTTTTCTGAATTTTTTGGCTTTTTCATGAATTTTTGGCTTTTTTTGGATTTTCGGCATTTTTTGGAAAATCTGAAATATTTTTGATTTTTTGATTTTTCGGAAAATAAAATATTTTTTAAATATTTTTTGAAAATAAAACATTTTTTATTTTTTGATTTTTTTAATTATTATTTATTTATTTAAAATATTATTTTATAAAAACCCGGCCGGGTCGGATCCGCGGGTTGGGTCCGACTCGGATTCCGAACGAGGACGCGTCCGACTTTTTTTTTTTGCTTTTTTCATAAAAATTCAGCCCACACACACGGAATTGGGCCTACTTCACAAAAGGGTGCAACCCAACAGCAACCGGCCCACGCGTACAACCCGGCCCGACGAAACCCTACCCGGACGACAACCCGGATCCGCCCAACTTCAACCCGGATTCCCGCTGCCCCAAAAATCGCGGAAACCCTACCCGAATCGATCCACGCCCGACCCGGCTCCGACCTCGCGACCCGATTTTGGAGCCTTCGAGATCTGACGATCCGCGGCGAAGGCGACCGAGCCCGTCTCGGTCTAAGCTCGGGCCTCCACCGGCACCGCCTTGACCCCCATCCCGCCGGTCGTTGTAGCCGATCCCGTTGTCCACCCGTCACCGCCGGTCCGCATTTCAACCGTGGTGCTCGTGTGGAGGATTTTCGTCGAACGCTTGGAGGACTCCGGCTGATAGGGGCGGGATTGAGCCCATTCGGGGTCGGAATCGTGACGGGGTTCCGAGCGGACGAACGACGGAGACCAGGGAGGGAGACGACGGATGGTCGGGGCCGGAACTTGCGTGAAGCCAGCGGCCACGAATCCCGGCCGGACGAACCCAGAACAAACCAAGAAGAAGAACGAACCCTAGCTTACCAGATCTAGGTGACGACGCGAGCAGCAGGCGTCGCTGGAGGCGGAGCGGCGGGGACGCCGAGCCAGGCGTTCGGTACTGCGCACGGCGAGAAAGCCCTCGTTGACAGCCTCCTTCTTTCTCCGAAACCCTAGATCTCGCCTCGACTTCCTTCTTCACCCTCGATCTAGCCCTCTCTCTCCGGGTTTGTTTGCTGCCGGCCTCCCCGATGTCTCTCGGTGGGAGGTCGTTTAAGCTCACGACCCGCTCTCTCGCTTGGCTTGTTCTTCGATTTCCCCCTTGAAGTCTCTCAAAGGGAAGATCTCGAGTTCGCCGTGTCCTTCGACGGAGGTGGTGCCTCGCTATTTATAGGGGAGGGGTTGGCCGGTCAACGGGGATTCGGCCGCGGGTCTTCGCACGCCGAACGAACGCCCGTGGCCGACCCGGCGTCCCATCCTCGCTCCTCCAACAAAGCGTGCTTGGCATTGAAGGCGGCCATTAATGGCGCCTGAGATCCATTCCTCCAACCGACGTCGGCCTACCCTCCTCGGCCATAGGTTGTCTTCGAGCGCGTGAGTTGCAGAGGCGTAGGGGGGAAGAAGGGAGAAGAAGGAAGAAGAAGAAGAAAGAGGGGGCCAGGCTGGAGGAGAAGGAGGGTGGGCTTGGGCCCGCGAAAGGGAGAGAAAAAGGAGAGGGCTGGGCCTGGCTGCCAATTCTTGTTTTCTTTTGTTTTTATTGATTTTTTTTTCGTTTTTGTTATTTGTTTTGTTTATTATCCGAAAAAAAGGAAAAATACATAAATAAAGAAACTAAAGCCAAATTAATAACCTAATTAAAATTTTAGGTGTCAACACCATATTTTTCATATTGAAATTTATAACCAAACTTTTATACAAGCCACAAATCACTTCATAACTATTCACATCAAAATGGAGATCTCAAAAGAAGACAGAAACTTAGACGAACTGGGCCGTACTCAAGGCCCCTCTCAGGATTGTCTTCTTCTTCCAAAAATCCTTTTCTTCAGATCTCACCTCCGAGTTCTCCTTCTCGAATTCCTCCTCCTCAGCTCTTCAGCGGGGTCCTGAAATGGTTTTCCCCAAACGGGATGAGACTAGGTCTCAGCGAGTTCTACCCCACTAAGCCCGATTAGTAAACCATTATATTAAAGGCTGCCTAAACACGCATAGGCGCAGGACTTACCTTGGCCTCGATCCCACCCGCAAGTCAGTACAACTCAAAATAAACACCCATTCACTTCAAACAAATCGAACCAGTCGATTACATGTCATACAATTCAATCTCCACTGTGGGATATTTAAAAGCTAGGCCACGTGCATTTTCCAGGACGACCTTCCAAGTCTCCGAGCCACGTGCCTTAAACCTCGAACCCACATGCATTCTCTAAGGCGACCTCTTCACCAAGGTGGTACATCAAGCCACCGAGCCACGTGTCCTTTTTACGATGCTCGGGCCCACGTGCATTCTCTAAGGTACTCGCTTACCAAAGTGACGCATCAGATCACCGAGCCACGTGTCCTTTTAGATGCCTGGGCCCACGTGCATTCTCTTAGGTGCTATCTCACCAAAGTGATGCATCAATTCACCGAGCCACGTGTCCTTTTAGATGCCAAACTCTGTCACCGAGCCACGCGCATTCTCCAGGACGACATACCGAGTCTCCGAGCCACGTGCATTCTTTCAGGCGACTTTTTCGCCAATGTGACATATTCAACCACCGAACTCACGTGCATTCTCCAGGTGATATTCCAATTCACCAAGCCCACGTGTCCTCTTTCAAATGGTTACCAAATTTACTTTCAATATCGACAACCGGTGCCAACGATTTCTCAATCAAATAATTAAATCAACTCCACAAAACATTATAAATACTGAATAACATACTTGGCCATTTACCGATCAACAATTCAATCTCAATCAATTCCAATCAATTTAGGGTAAATCCCTAAAATATCACAATTTATTCAATTCCATACAACGTGGAGCTCAAATAAATAAATGGACTACGCCACGACGATTAGCACGAGATTTCGGTCGTCGGCCATCAAAATCTTAATTTCCGAAAAATAATTAATTAATTTATTAATTTCGAAAATTAAATAATTATTATTAAAAATTCAATTTAGCTCAAAATAAAGCCCGATTAAAATGGACTTCACCACGGTCATCAGCATAATTTTCCGGTTCCAAACCATCTCAGATGAATTTTCGGAAAATAAATAATTATTTAATTTAATTCCGAAAATTAATTTTTAAATACAAAAAAATCCACTTAGGCCCGAAAAGCCTAATTGGAGCCCACCAACGGTCGGGAAAATTCCTGAGACACTTCCAATAAATAGTAGACTACGTCTACTTGCTAATTACACATTCAATTTATCTAATTCGCATCACAATTGGCTAATAATTGCTAATTTATTCTAATCTAACAACCTAAACATAATTAATTAAATATAAATCAACCTTAAGCATAATTAGCCAACTAATCCTGAATTAGTGAGATTACTCACCAAATCGCGCGCAAATCGGATCAATCCGACGGTGGCGACGCGAGGAACGATTGTTCCCAAAGCACGGCTCGAGTTCGGGGCCGGGAAATGGCCCAAAAGCGGGCCCGAAGGTGCTGGATACCCACTTCGTGGGTTTGCTGGATGGGCGGATCGGGGCTGCTCCGGCGGCTAGGGCGGCGAGGGGAAGCTGGCGGAGGGCGAGGGGGTCGCGGGGGAGGTTCGGCGGGGCTAGGCGGTGGCCGGAGGTGGCCGGACGGTGGCTAGTAGGTGCGGAACAGGGGCGAAACAGGGCTGATTCGTGCGGAGGGAGGAGTGGCAGCGGCGACGGACGGCGGGATGGCGGCGGGTGCACGGGCGCGGCGCGGGTGCGGGCGGCGGTGCGGCGGCCGGACGAGCGGCGACGGCTGAGGGGCGAGCTGCGGTCTCCGTTTTTCTGCTTCTGGTTTTCGCTTGCTGGACGTGCGGAGGAAGGAAGAAGAAGAAGAAGAAAGAGAGAGAGAGAGAGAGAGAGGATAGGGTTGGACCGGTCAAAGAAAGAGAGAGAGAGAATGGGCGATGGGGAAAATCGCACGAAGGGGGAGGGAAAAAGGGGAGAGGAGAGAGAAAGAAAAGAAAGAAAAAGAAAGAAAAGAAAAGAGAGGGAGAGAGAGGAAAAGAAAGAAATACCTAATTTTTTTCTCTTTTCCTTTTTCCTTTCATTTTCTTTTGGTCTTCAATTTTCTTCCGATAATTTCTTTATTGAAATTTCAGACTCGTCAATAAATTGACGAGCGATGAAGACAGGATCCTAAAAATAAGAATTATGACGCGCTTAAAATTCGATTCCCGAAATCGAGTTCAATTTCGTGATTAAAAATCGATCAAATGTGATTTTAGCTCAATCCAACAAATTAGGTAGCTTTTAGGGATTTTACAGCTGATACATCCCTTAACGGCTTTACCCAATAGGTTAATTAACTCGTGAGTGATCAGCTCAGAGAAAAAGGCCATAGGCACGTCGACGAAATGCCCATTTCACTTTATCGAAACAAGGTCGAATTTCAGGATGTCAAATAATAAAACTAATGTTGAATGGTCTATATTTCATCGTCAAGTATGTGGTTATATTAGTCAGTGGGTGGATGATAATGTTTTGAACCATATTATTGAGGAAACACATGATGGGATAAGCTCGAACAGTTATATACTCGAAAGACTAGAAATAATAAGTTATTTTTGATAAAACAGATTATGGCTCTAAGATATCAAGATGGTACTCGTTTGACTGATCATTTAAATTTTTTTCAAGGAATTATAAATGGTTGCGATAGGAATCAAGTTTGATGATGAGATACAAGTACTATGGTTGCTTGGTACTTTGTCGAACTCCTGGGAGACGTTCAGAACATCTTTATCTAATTCTGCCCCAGATGGTATGATTACCATGGATTTGGCCAAGAGTAATATTTTGAATGAAGATATGAGAAGGAAGACACAAGGATCGTCCTCTTTACATTATAATGCCTTGGTTGTTGAGGCAATGGGAAGAAGTGAGTCTCGAGGTCCAAGAAATAGAGATAAAAGTCAAGATAAAAGCAGAGGTAAGTATAATAAATTTGCTAATGTTGAATGCCATTATCGTCATTAGAAGGAACATATTCAAAGGTTTTGTCGCCAATTAAAAAGGAGATAAGTACACTTAAAGTGCCATAACTTAGCACAAAGAGACACTTAAGTGCCATAACTTACGAAAGGTACACTTAAGTACCACATTCAAAGAAAAACGGATCAATTAAGTGCCACTCCGACAAAAATGCTAACATGTCAATTTTCTGGCGAAGTGAGTGCAAAATGACGCTGTTTTGTAAGCTAATGTGGCCAAATAATGCAAAAACAACGTGTTTGAGCTGACGTGGTAAATAAATAATATAAAAATTAATTAAATTTAGTTAAAATATTTAAAAATAATAATTTTAATATTAAAAAATTAAAAAAAAAAGTTTAAAATAAAAAAATAAAAAATGGGGGGGGGAGGTGGTTGAGCCTCGCCCGCCGCCACCTCCCCGCCGTCGCCAGGCCCTAGCTAGGGGCCGGCGATCCTGGCCGACCGGCGATGAGGGCTCGCAAGTTAAAACTTATTTTACCACCTCTACAAGAGGCTGATCTATTATATGTGAGGGGTCAAGTTTTTGAGACACGTTGAAAAACGGTTAATTATTTATTTCTTTTAAATCAATAAAACTAGAAATAGAAGATTGTGCAAAGAAGTTGGGGCCTAGACCTGATTATTTTCACTAGGTAGTTCGTTCTGACGGTGACCTCTTCCTCGCCTGTGGTGTCTTTTGTAGCTGTTTAACCATGCCATGCTTGTTCTTGGCTAGGTGTTGTAGTGTTTGTGCCGTGTTTTGCGGCTTTTTCATCTCGTCGCCCTTCCACTTCTTTTGTTCCTGCATTTGGAGTGTCAGTTTTTGGTGACGAGATATTTTGTACATTTGGCATTTCCTCAATATATCTTTTACCTTTACCAAAAAAATAAAAATAAAACTAGAAAGAATTTAATATTCTACATATAATTCATGAGGCTGATATCACCAAATATTCAAGAACGGTACACTTATGCCACATTTACACTTAACTAATTTTCTTATCACAAAAAATCTCAAACTGGATAAATGTCATATGAGTGTACCAATTTGAAATTTTTTTATGATACAGCAAGATAAAAGTGGCAAATTATGCAGTTTGAGATTTTTTTTTTTTTTTTGTAAAGGTAAGATATATATTAAGAAAAGCCAAATGTACAAAAGATCTCGTCACCGCAACTTGCACTCCAAATGTAGTAACAAAAGAAGTGGAAGGGTGACGAGATGCAAAAAGCCGCAGAGGCGGCACAACAACTACAACATCAAGGCCAAACTAAGCACGGCTAGCTCAACCAGCTATCAAGCAAAGACAAAAACAAAAAGGAGGCCATCGTTCGATCAAGGACCTAAGGGTCCCCATTGAAAATAATCGGGTCTAGACTCCAACTTCTCTCGCAGCCTTCGTTTCTGAAATTGTCTTCGACGTTCCCCGAAGGTGATAGCCTTGTCGCGAACCACTTTAAAGAGGTGGTTTTTAATGGCCGGAATAGAGAGAGGTGGTCTCTAAAGATGATGGCATTCCTATTTTTCCAAATGATATGACACAACGCCCCAAATGAAAAACGGGCTATGCACTTATAGAAATCTTTCCCCATCAAATAGGTAGTTGCCCATCTGAAATTCTCCCCAACCTCTCGTTGCGCCAGGGTAAATTGCATCCGGGACGCCCAAAAGAAGGCAACGCTAGCCGTGACACAGCAGTCAAAAAACAAGTGGTCAAGAGAGTCGGCACATTCTTGCAAAATGCACAGTAGCATTTCCAATAATACCATAGGCCAAAAGGAGGTCCCGGGTTGGAAGCCTACGTCCGGCCATGAGCCAAAGATTGAGTTGATATCGAGGCACTATGGCGTAGTCCCATACAAAGGAGTACCGGTGGACCCGCATCCTCTTCTTCCCGATGAAGTTCCACGCCGATGCCATAGTGAATTGGCCCGAAGAGCTTTCTCGCCAACAAAGAACGATCCGGGTCATTCGTCGTGGTCGGAAGAGGTTGCCCCCACGATTGAAGCACCAATCTAAGAGCTTGGCCAGCATCCGAGAAGAGGTCACAACACAAGCTTGTCTAGAGAGCCCCGAGCTATAGATAAGATGGTCTCGAAAAGAACAGGGTTCAAGGGCCCTCTAGGATGCCGCTTGTCAAACCACGAGAGAGGTTGTTTGGCCATCGCCAATTTTCCAAACGAAGGCCATCCCGAAATTCCTTCTTAGGGTCAACAAACTCTTCCGGCCCGGAACCGAAGTTGGCTTCCTAGCAACCCAAAAATTCTTGTTTTTTAAGAACGTGGAATGGACCCATCTACACCATAGCGCTTCCTTGTCGGAGAACAAGATCCAAATATGCTTTAGCATGGAGGCTTTATTGCAATCTTGGAGCCTCCTAACACCTAGCCCTCCTTCATCCTTTGGAAGGCAAACGTCATCCTGGCTACCTTAGCACCACCCCTAGGTCCGGACCTTTCCATAGGAATTGTCTAAATATTTTCTCTATCCTGTTCTATCACAGCTAAAGGTAAGACAAAGACACTAGCCCAAAAGAGGGCTTGTATAGCATGAAGAACGACTCGATAAGTTGAAGCCGACCAGCAATAGAGAGGAAACGATGAGTCCAAGACTCGAACCCTTGCGGTGATGCGATTGACCGGGTACAACATCTGCTTTATTGATTCTCGAAGTGATAATGGGAACCCCCAGGTACCGAACTGGCAGGCTTCCTTCTCGAAAGCCCAACTCCAATAGAATATTATTCCTTATGGAGGGATTGCCACCCGCCAAGAAGATTTCGCTCTTGCACGAGTTAGGACGAAGGCCACTCCGAGGAAAATATGTTTAGAGCTTCCTTAAGGAGAGTCATCGAAGGAAGGTGCGCCTCACAAAAAAGGAAGACATCATCTCGCAAAGAAGAGATGTGAAAGACCCACCGCCTTGCACCTCCGTAAAGAATTTGAAATCGGCCTCGAGGATTGCTTAAGAATGATCCCCGAGAGCACTTCCATGACCATAGTAAAAAGGTAAGGAGAGATGGGATCCCCTTGGCGAAGACCTCGACCGCTCGCAAAAAACCCGTGGAGCTCTCCATTCAAAGCAATTGAGAATTTAGGAGTGCGAACACACGTCATAATTAGGCTAGTGACAAAGAGTGAGGAAAGCCAAAGGCCAAGATCACATTCTCAAGGAAGCCCCAATCCACCGTATCATATGCTTTCCTGAAGTCCACCTTTATCGCACATTTAGGTAGATAAGGCTGAAGGTGGAAGCTAGAGAATAGCTCCTGGGCCAGTAATATATTGTCCCTAATTCGTCTACCTTTTATAAAAGCAGTCTGAAAAGGGCCTATCGTGTTCTTCAACGCTAGGCCACCGATTAGCTAGCACCTTTGTAATACACTTGTAGATAGTGTTGCAGCGATAGGCCTATAATCCTCCACAGAAGTGGCGTTGAGCACTTTCGGAACCATTACCAAGATGGTATTGTTAACCTCCCTCAAGAGTTTTCCGGAGTTGAAGAAGTCCAACACCGCAATTCGTTACTAAAGGACCTACCGTGTCCCAGCTTTTCTTTGAAAAACTCCGCTGTGAAACCATCTCGGCCCAGAGCCTTTCCCTTGGGCAAAGAGAAGATAGTGTTCCGGATCTCTATCTCTCGTAATCGGTTGAGCAAGAAGAGCGGCCGATCAATCGAAAGTGGATGTTGGATAACCTCCCTCAAGTCCTCTAACGAAGGTCTAATAATCTCCCCTTGTGGCATCAAGAGGTCCTCAAAGAACTCTACAAACCTTCTTTGCACCAGCGTGGCTCCGTCGCATGTTCCCCGAAGAGTCAAGGACGGAGAGGACTCTGTTCCCCAACCGTCTTTTGTTGACATATTGATGGAAGAATTTGGT